>JAODAL010063522.1:0-19193 GCA_025379985.1 Phyllomedusa bahiana
AAAACAAAAAAAACTCTACAACCCCGTTCGTTGGGTGCTCCCCTTTAAGGAAAATCTTCCCTTCCGAGCTCCCGATGTCTCCCACCACAGCCCAGTATCGCCTACTCTGCACTAAAAGGGGGAAAAAAAAACCCCAAACAGCGTTGTCTGTAGATGAGAGATACTGGTTGGCTAAAAAATCCGTTTTTTGCTTTCTCAAGACTCGGTGGGTCAAAAGAAAATTTTGAGGATTTGTTACAACCAACAGAGGGCGCTGTGGGCTTCTCAGCCCCTTTCCCATAATGCCTTCTGATTTCTCATGGAAGACTCGGACCTGGTTCCAATTTCTATAGTAAACAGATGTATTTCTTAAGGACGTTGATTTCTCTTTTAGTAAATGAGGTCTTAGAAATTTTTTAGATTTTAACTTTTTTTAATATATTTTTGTCTTTTTTTTTCTGAATTTTTGGGCTACTTTTGCTGACTTTTCCAGCAGAGTTTTCCTGCTTATTGCATTTCTCCCTTTTGGAAAAGATTCACCTGAAGCAAATAGGTGGCAAGGCTCCGGGTTTGTTCCTGTAGCCGAAGGTCATGGGATCGATTCCAGTAAGGGCACCATTTGGATAACATCTGCACATTCTTCCTGCATCTGAGGAAGTTCTGGCTTTTCCAGTAATTTTAAATAAAATTTTTACAGAAACTTAAAGGGATTGGAGAACCTCATCTGTGACTGCGGATCCTTGAGTCGGAAGCAGAGGAGGTCTCGGTTTTCTCATATGGGGCGCCACACTGCATTTTGCTTATTTTCACATAGAATAGTAGACAGGTACTGAAAATCAAAGGTCATCCAGGCCATTTATTAATTTCATTGGAAATCCCCAGCAGGACTGGGACCAGGTATTCTGGAGCCCTCGCTAAATAAGGCACATAGAACCCCCCCAATGGAAAATTCAGCCCACTCCATGACTCATTGCGACCCCTTTCCACCGAGGAAGGAGTGGCACACTAGACGGTCGCCTACCTTCACCTACAGTGAGTGTTGGACTGGGGTGCCTAGGGCCCTACGGTGGAGTCAAGGTCGTCTTAACAGCACTATAAGCCCCCGGGCATAGTAATGCAGTGGGCCTTGCCCAGACATTTGGCGTCACACCCGGCCGTGCCTCTAACCACCATCAAGCACACCAAATCACCATGCCACCTTTGCTGGGACACCTCGCTGATGTCTTGTAGGCAGCCTGTAAGACTAACTGGCAGTGCAGGGAACCACTGGCTCCCTGCTCCACCACAGAGTGTAAGTGTAAGTCAAAGAATCAGCTCCTACATGGGGATACAGCGCATATGTCCATGCATTCACCACCTGGGGCCCCTGTGTTTGTGGGGAACCCCGGGCAACTGCCTAGCATGCCCAATGGAAAAGATGGCCCTGGGTGGAGTTGACTCTAGGGGCCCACCAGTTGAGCTGTTCTTTGCCCACCGGTGGAGTTTATGTTAGGGGCTACTACTGTAAGTGACTGTAGATGCCTCCTATACTCTGCCTCTTGCTTTTTGCCTCTTTCTCTGCTTTTTTGCCTTTTCTGAGGATGTATATACAGTTAAAAAACAACTCCAGGTCTACCATGCTCTGGGGCCCACCGGGGGTTTTCCCTATTCCCCTGTGGGCCAGTCTGATTCTCTTCACCTACCCGTCGTCTTGGCTCTGGTCCCCCAGGTTTAACAGTACCAAGACCTATCTAGATATATTTCTTTCTTTTAGCTTATAGAAGTATCGCAAAACCCTTTTACCCCTGGAACACCAATGAAACAATGGCCCCTACAACTACTCCATATTTTTGTACTTTTAGTGGATTGTCATGAAGACAACCCTTTTCCATATCACCTCAAAGGATATCATAGACTTGGCTTCCCAGCTCTGGACTCCCTTTCTATGAGCAAACATAAAGTCTCTTTCTATATTACATGGACATCCGCTGATTTGAATGGCACTCACGTAATAACACTGGACATAGAACTACCCACCGTGAGAGCCGTAGCTATAGAACTGCCCACAGCCTGAACAGGAAATGGAGGCCTGAAGCTGTAGAACCGGTCACAGCCTGAACAGGAAGTTGGAACCTGAAGTTGTAGATCCGCCCACAGCCTTAACAGGAAGATGGAAACCTGAAGTTGTAGAACCACCCAAAACCTGAACAGGAAGTGGGAGCCTGAAGCTGTAGAACCACCCACAGCCTGAACAGAAAGTGGGAGCCTAAAGCTGTAGAACCGCCCACAGCCTGATCAACCAAAACCGGAAGAGGAAGTGGGAACCTGAAGCTGTAGAACCACCCACAGCCTGAACAGGAAGTCGAGGCCTGAAGCTGTAGAACCCCCGACAGCCTGAAGAGGAAGTGGGAGCCTAAAGCTGTAGAACCGCCCACAGCCTGATCAACCACAACTGGAAAAGGAAGAGGGAACCTGAAGCTGTAGAACCACCCACAGCCTGAACAGGAAGTAAAAGCCTGATGCTGTAGAACCACCCACAGCCTGCACAGGAAGTGGGAACCTAAAGCTGTAGAACTGCCCACATCCTGAACAGGAAGTAGGAGCCTGAAGCTGTAGAACCACCCACAGCCTGAACAGCAAGTGGAAGTCTGAAGCTCTAGAACCACCCACAGCCTAAGGAATAAATGGGAACCTGAAGCTGTAGAACCACCCACAGCCTAAGGATGAAATGGGAACCTGAAGCTGTAGAATCACCCACAGCCTGAACAGGAAGTCGAGGCCTGAAGCTGTAGAACCACCTACAGCCTGAACAGGAAGTGGGAGCCTAAAGCTGTAGAACCGCCCACAGCCTGATCAACCACAACTGGAAGAGGAAGTGGGAACCTGAAGCTGTAGAACCACCCACAGCCTGAACAGGAAGTCAAAGCCTGAAGCTGTAGAACCACCCACAGCCTGAAGAGGAAATGGGAACCTAAAGCTGTAGAACTGCCCACAGCCTGAATAGGAAGTGGCAGCCTGAAGCTGTAGAACCACCCACAGCCTGAACAGCAAGAGGAAGTCTGAAGCTATAGAACCACCCACAGCCTAAGGATGAAATGGGAACCTGAAGCTGTAGAATCACCCACAGCCTGAACAGGAAGTCGAGGCCTGAAGCTGTAGAACCACCAACAGCCTGAAAAGGAAGTGGGAGCCTAAAGCTGTAGAACCGCCCACAGCCTGATCAACCACAACTGGAAAAGGAAGTGGGAACCTGAAGCTGTAGAACCACCCACAGCCTGAAGAGAAAATGGGAGCCTAAAGCTGTAGAACCGCCCACAGCCTGATCAACCACAACTGGAAGAGGAAGTGGGAACCTGAAGCTGTAGAACCACCCACAGCCTGAACAGGAAGTCAAAGCCTGAAACTGTAGAACCACCCACAGCCTGAAGAGGAAATGGGAACCTAAAGCTGTAGAACAGCCCACAGCCTGAACAGGAAGTGGAAGCCTGAAGCTATAGAACCCCCCACAGCCTAAGGATGAAATGGGAACCTGAAGCTGTAGAACCACCAACAGCCTAAGGATGAAATGGGAACCTGAAGCTGTAGAATCACCCACAGCTTGAACAGGAAGTGGAAGCCTGAAACTGTAGAACCACCCACAGCCTGAACAGCAAGTGGAAGTCTGAAGCTATAGAACCACCCACAGCCTAAGGATGAAATGGGAACCTGAAGCTGTAGAACCACCAACAGCCTAAGGATGAAATGGGAACCTGAAGCTGTAGAATCACCCACAGCCTGAACAGGAAGTGGAAGCCTGAAACTGTAGAACCACCCACAGCCTGAGGATGAAACGGGAACCTGAAGCTGTAGAATCACCCACAACCTGACCAGGAAGTGGGAGCCTGAACCTGGCTGTGAAGAGCAGAGCCTAATGAGAAACCCCATGTAAGAGTTGAGCAGACAACCCCTTTAACAGCTGGTGGAACTACTGCGCACGATTCTGAAGCCTTGAAGCAATCAAATCGAGGTGTCATTTTCTGCCATTTCCTAAAACACAAGTCAGGAATTGTAGATATGCTTGGGTGATTCTAGCCCAAATATAGCAGGAGCTGACTTTCATGGGTGACTGTCCAAAGAAAAGCTCATGCAGTCATTCAGGGCTGGCCGCGGCCGCGCTTGGCATTACAGAAACCAGTGCGGGAGTTGTAGTCCTAATTAATGAGGAACATCTGTGCCGCTCACAGTAACATTTCCTGTTGTCACTGAAGAATAGGACAAAAAGAAACAAGAAAATAACATCCACTGTCTTGCAGGATCCTCCAGGTCATGATTCCATTTTGCCGGGGGCTGTGGTTTACTGCCGCAGCTGTTGACGGAGCACATTTCAAGAAAAGCTCATTTAGTAGCTGAATCAATGGAGACGTTTTTGTTCCACATTTGAAGTTCCGAAAAATTCTATTTAGCTGGGTGACAACCAATATGGCCGTCACAGAGGTGTCAACCAGTTTTTCCTGACCTCTAAATAGGAGAACTGAGAGTACAAGGTTTGTAGGAGCCAAACGGTGGACAGCCCTAGTGGTTGGAAGATGAAGACAACTCAAGGACCTAATGGCTTTTCTTGGAGGCATAGGCTCTGTGTAATATAAGTCATAGCTATTGATAGGATATGTCACAATGTCTGATAGGTGTGGGTGCCACCTCGCTCACCACTCGGCTGTACTCGGAACTCCCATTGATTTCGATGGGAGAGTTTTGACAACACCTCTGTTAAAAACTGAGAGGTCTCAGGGCTCGTTCTTGGGATAGGTGCAAGTTTCAGAAATGGGACCCACATCCTAACAATACGCCATCAATGTCTGATAGGTGTGGGTGCCATCTCGCTCAACACTCTGCTGTACTCGGAACTCCCACTGATTTCCATGGGAGATTTCCGACCACACCTCTGAGAGGTTTCAGTGCTCATTCTCGGGATAGGTGCAGGTTCCAGAAATGGGACCCACATCCTAACAAGATACCATCAATGTCTGATAGGTGTGGGTGCCACCTCGCTCAACACTCGGCTGTACTCGGAACTCCCATTGATTTCGATGGGTGAGTGCCGACAACTTCTCTGAGAGGTTTCAGTGCTCATTCTTGGGATAGGTGCAGGTTCCAGAAATGGGACCCACATCCAACAATATGCCATCAATGTGTGATAGGTGTGGGTGCCACCTCGCTCAACACTCGGCTGTAATCGGAACTCCCATTGATTTCAATGGGAGAGTTCTGACCACATCTCTGTTAAAAACTGAGAGGTTTCAGGGATCCTTCTTGAGATAGGTGCAGGTTCCAGAAATGGGACCCACATCCTAACAATACACCATCAATTTGTGATAGGTGTGGGTGCCACTTCGATCAACAATCGGCTGTACTCGGAACACCCATTGATTTCAATGGGAGAGTTCTGACAACACCTCTGTTAAAAACTGAGAGGTCTCAGGGCTCGTTCTTGGGATAGGTACAAGTTCCAGAAATGGGACCCACATCCTAACAATACGCCATCAATGTCTGATAGGTGTGGGTGCCACCTCGCTCAACACTCTGCTGTACTCGGAACTCCCATTGATTTCCATGGGAGATTTCCGACCACATCTCTGAGAGGTTTCAGGGCTCGTTCTTGAGATAAGTGCAGGTTTCAGAAATAGCACCCACATCCTAACAATACTCCATCAATGTCTATGTAGTATAATGTTGTGCAGTGTTAGCCATAGAAAACAGTAGAAGAGTGAAGAAATTAAACGATACCTTTTCGAGGCTGAGTATATTTGATGGTTAGCCTTCGTGAGTACTAGCTCGAAAGATACTATCAAACATACTCATTTAGCTTCTAAAAGGTATTGCCCAATATTCCATCATGTCTATGGTGAGACAACCCCTTAAAGTTTCCCTACTTGCCGAAATTAGTATGTATCATGAGGCCATACGTTAACCAATACTTATTTTACTGTAACTTGCTCCCCCTACCAATTGACCATATGGAAAAGTCATTTCAGGAATTGCTTTCCAAAAGTGAACACCCCTTTTAGCATGTTCTCTATGTAGGAAGCGCAAGAGTATTTTTTGTAAAGTGTTGTTTTAGCAACTACCTAGTAAACTGGAAACGAGACCCATCCAAATGACCCGGACTGGGAATTCCCGAAGAATGAGAGGAAGCTGTGGCAGACAGCACAATACACGCATACGTCTTTAAGACTCCACCATAACAAGAAAAAGACATTGAAGAATTCTTGAGACATTTAAGAATGAGGGAAGAACCAACCAACCGCAGAGAGGTTACGTTAGACTTGCAACAGAACGTCGTCTGTGGTCTGTCTTAAAAATACGATAAGATATCCTATTTATAGGGGTTTAGTCTATAATGTGGCTCCTTCATGCAATGCTCTGAAGTCAATCGCCCTGCAGGCTATCCCCCCTAAAATTCCATTCGGTGGTTTCACCACTGCATCACATCCCGGCACAAAGTCTCCTTTATAACATCAGCCTGGAAGCAGAGACTGGGCAGGAATCTGCGTGAAGCTGTTACATCCCTACTTGTGAATCAAAAGCTTTACAGAGCATGGAAAATGTGCTGATCGCCTCCGTACTGGAGAGAGGGAGGAAAAGCAGAGACAGAGGGGAGAGACACAGAGGGAAGCGGGAGAGATAAGGGGGAAGAGAGGAGAAAGGGTGAGCACCAAGGCTACCAAACCCTTCTTTCCCATGGTTGCACTTATGTATCCTATTAACACAAGTCAACCTTTGTATACCTAGACAGCACCGGTAGAATAAAGGTCCTGTTCAAGAGATGTGCACCCACTGACCCCCAACAGGTTGGGTGCCAGTTGTCATTGACCACCTGGCTGCTAGGATAAGTCCAGATGTTCCTATTTTAAGGTGCCACAATGGAACAGAGTAGTTTAGAAAGCAGGAGATAGCTGACAAAAGGGGGAAGAGAGAAGAAAGGGTGAGCATCAAGGACTGCCAACCCTTCCTCTCCATGGCCATACTTATATAGCCTACTAACACGGGTCAACCTTTGTATACCTAGACATCACCGGTAGAATATATGGTCATGTTCAAGAGATGTGCAACCATTGACTCCCAACATGGTAGGTGCAAGTGGTCATTGACGACCTGGCTGCTAGGAGAAGTCCTGATGTTTGTATATTAAGATGCTAAAATGGAACGGAATAGTTTAGGAATTGGGAGAGACCTAAGATAAGGGGGAAGAGAGGAGAAAGGATGAGCATCAGGACTGCCAACCATTCTTCTCCATGGCTATATGTATTTATCCTATGAATACAAGTCAACCGTTGGATACCTAGGCATCACCAACAGAATATATGGTCATGTTCAAGAGATGTGCACCCATTGACTCCCAACAGGTTGGGTGCCAGTAGTCATTGACCAACAATCTGCTAGGATAAATCCTGATATTCATATAATGGATGGTCATGTTCAAGAGATGTGCAATCATTGACTCCCGACAAGTTGGGTGCCAGTAGTCATTGAACACAAATCTGCTTGGATAAAACCTGATGTTCCTAGACTATATGGTTATGTTCAAAAGATATGCAACCATTGACTCCCGACAACTTGGGTGACAGTAGTCATTGATCAGCCAGCTTCTAGGATAAGTCCTGATGTTCCTAGAATGTATGGTCATGTTCAAGAGATGTGCAACCATTGATTCCCAACCAGTTGGATGCCAGTAGTCATTGACCACCAATCTGGTAGGATAAATCCTGATGTTCCTAGAATGTATAGTCATGTTCAAGAGATGTGCAACCATTGACTCCCAACTAGTTGGATGCCAGTAGTCATTGACCACCAATATGCTAGGATAAATCCTGATGTTCCTAGAATGTATGGTCATGTTCAAGAGGTGTGCAACCATTGACTCCCTACAAGTTAGGAGCCAGTAGTCATTGACCACTAATCTATAAGTCCTGATGTTCCTGGAATGTATGGTCATGTTCGAGAGATGTGCAACCATTGATTCCCAACCTATTGGATGCCAGTAGTCATTGACCACCAATCTGCTAGGATAAATCCTGATGTTCCTAGAATGTATGGTCATGTTCAAGAGATGTGCAACCACTGATTCCCAACCAGTTGGATGCCAGTAGTCATTGACCACCAATCTGCTAGGATAAATCCTGATGTTCCTAGAATGTATGGTCATGTTCAAAAGATATGCAACCATTGACTCCCGACAAGTTGGGTGCCAGTAGTCATTGATCAGCCAGCTTCTAGGATAAGTCCTGATGTTCCTAGAATGTATGGTCATGTTCAAGGGATGTGCAACCATTGATTCCCAACCAGTTGGATGCCAGTAGTCATTGACCAACAATCTGCTAGGATAAATCCTGATGTTCCTAGAATGTATAGTGATGTTCAAGAGATGTGCAACCATTGACTCCCAACCAGTTGGATGCCAGTAGTCATTGACCACCAATCTGCTAGGATAAATCCTGATGTTCCTAGAATGTATGGTCATGTTCAAGAGGTGTGCAACCATTGACTCCCTACAAGTTAGGAGCCAGTAGTCATTGACCACCAATCTATGTACTGATTTTCCTAGAATGTATGGTCATGTTCGAGAGATGTGCAACCATTGATTCCCAACCAGTTGGATGCCAGTAGTCATTGACCACCAATCTTCTAGGATAAATCCTGATGTTCCTAGAATGTATGGTCATTTTCAAGAGATGTGCAACCATTGACTACCTACAAGTTAGGTGCCAGTAGTCATTGACCACCAATCTATAAGTCCTGATGTTCCTAGAATGTATTGTCATGTTCAAGAGATGTGCAAACATTGATTCCCAACCTATTGGATGCCAGTAGTCATTGACCACCAATCTGCTAGGATAAATCCTGATGTTCCTAGAATGTATGGTAATGTTCAAAAGACATGCAACCATTGACTCCCGACAAGTTGGGTGCCAGTAGTCATTGATCAGCCAGCTTCTAGGATAAGTCCTGATGTTCCTAGAACGTATGGTCATGTTCAAGGGATGTGCAACCTTTGATTCCCAACCAGTTGGGTGCCAGTAGTCATTGACCACCAATCTGCTAGGATAAATCCTGATGTTCCTAGAATGTATGGTAATGTTCAAAAGATATGCAACCATTGACTCCCGACAAGTTGGGTGCCAGTAGTCATTGATCAGCCAGCTTCTAGGATAAGTCCTGATGTTCCTAGAACGTATGGTCATGTTCAAGAGGTGTGCAACCACTGACTCCCTACAAGTTAGGGGCCAGTAGTCATTGACCACCCGGCTCTGTGATGCCACAGTGGAAAAGAATAGTTTAACATGACAAAATGTTTACTACGAAGAGATTAATTCTTATGGAAATGCCTTATTATCCTTCAGGACAGATCCAGAATCGCACTTTCCTATCATCCTCACCACCACATTTATGGAACTAATTTCCATGTCTTTGTATGCACAGAGACATATTGGGTCCGTCCCACATTTTTACTGCCCTCATTTCCTTTGGCTTCCTCATAATAATGGTTCATTCCTAACAACATAATGTTTTCCCAAATACCCACATCGACCCCTATGTACTATACGGTTCATTGAGGGGTTTATGATGGCGAGTGAAGAGCAGCCAAGAACTTCTACGCTCTTCACGTCTTTTCTATTCACAAATCTACTGTTGATCGTCAGTGCCTGCCTCTTTCACCGTGGTGGACTGTCTCCTTCATATGAAGCGGAAAAATACTATAGAACAAGTCAAGTCTTTCACCGTGGTGGACTGTCTCCTTCATAGAAGAGTGAAGAAATCAGGCGATACCAACATTATACTAGTGTCTTCTTCATATGAAGTGGAAAAATACTATAGAACAAGTCAAGTCTTTCACCGTGGTGGACTGTCTCCTTCGTAGAAGAGTGAAGAAATCAGGCGATACCAACATTATACTATTGTCTTCTTCATATGAAGTGGAAATATACTATAGAATAAGTCGTGGGGGATGGAAGAGTTAAAAATGTTAATGCCATATCCATATTGGGTATTTCTGCAACTGGTCTACTTTCGATAGCGCTAGGGTTTTTCATCATCTGGTTTACCGGTGGGACTTCCTACCCTAAGAACTTTTGGCGTGATGGTCACGGCTACTCCTCCCAGTCTACTATTTGGTACGTATCGATTTCGTAAGGGATTTTTTTAGTCGTTGAGTCTCTCAGGATCTTCTTGCATCCATCGTTTCATTCAATCGGCTACATCTGTACATCCTTCTCCATTCCTATGCTAGGCTCGCCTCCCCCTAGCCGAGCCGTTTCCACAAATCCTCCACCCTTCCAGCAAAGGAGGACTTCCTTGCAGTTCCCCTGAGCCCTACCGCCCCCTCCAGATGCAGACAGTGAGTCCCAGTATGGCAATGTCTTACCTGGCAAGCTGGGGTAAAGTCCACTCTTAAGCCCGGTAGTCCTGGTGCATGCAAGGAAGGTTTTGGATGACCAGAAAAGGGCGAGAGAACCTGCCTCGGTCTTATCCCTCTTGTCTTTGCACGCTGGCAGGCAAGCAAGACTTTTAATGATTTCCAGCACAGCTTGGCTGCTGTGTTTCCTCTTACAAAAAAAAAAACCAAGCAAGCCCCTGTCCCTCCCTCCTCTTCTCCTTCCATCACTCCCCAGTATCCTCCTCCCAGTACACGTGCAAGCTGTGTACAACCTGAAGCCCGGCCTGCCGCTCCATACTGGCTGAACTGGGATTCGGGGAGGGATCTCATAGTACCAGAGGCCTGGGTTGATGTCAGGTTACACAGGAAAGTGGGGGCCTGGGGATTTCTGAGTCATTTTCACGACTGAGCCTGTGTAATGATCATCTTCAGGAATGAGACAGAATTAACTCCTGCATTCCTGCTGGGGCCTTCTGGGTTAGCGGGATACATGTGCCAATCATGCTTGCGGCAAATACTTTGCAGCAAACTAATTTTTCTAATTTTTTTTTTTCCAAAATCGCATGATTGATGCCGGTAGAAAATTGGGTTTTTATTTTAGTAGAGTAATGCAAGAGAAAAGCTGCTCATTAGTCACTGTCGGTGGCGTCCGCCAACAGTATGACATGTATGGATGCTCCTGGACCCGGGTTTTTCACCTCTAGGGAATAAGGATTGGCCCTGAAAGAGTTGGACCATGTAATGGGTTGGGGGCCCCTTTAGCCAAAAATATTTTTTTAAAAGGCCCCCTTGTGCATTTCCATAAAGTTAAAAGGATAGTTTATGATTTCTAAGTTTCGGGGAAAGCACACGAAAAGTCAACGTAAAAGGATAATGGGACAAAAGTAATGGGCACAGTACGGGATTAAAAACAAAGTGATTCCCCAGTAAAAGGGAAAAATAACAGTGATGTCACGTACAGGGATAATGCCCCACAGGATGTCACAGTACAGGAATAATAACACAGTGATGTCCAGTAAAGGATAATATACCAGTGATTTTCACAGTACGGAATAGAAAAACACAGTGTGTCACAGTACAGGGATTAAAAAAAGACAGTGAAATCCACATAAGGATAATATTAAAACAGTGCGCCCCCAGTACGGGATAATAAAAACATGATGTTTACAGTAAAGGGATAACGCCCCACAGTAATGTCACGTTGGGGAACGGTTTGGAGGGGGATTTCCCCTGGAAACCCCCGCAGGCGATGGCGTAAGCCCCCAACGGGGGGGCGGAAAACTAAGAGGTCCCGGTATTCCCCCAGAGGGCCCGCCGCAAAAACGGGGTGGACTTGCTGCGGCGGGGGTCCACCAGGTCACACCCTGGCGGGGGGTGCCCGCCGGGGGCGGCCCAAAGGGAAAGGCCCAGGGACAGAATCGGCATCAGCTCGTAGTCCCCGGGGCAGGCAATAAGGTAGGGAAAGGGGGCGAGGGTTGTGAACCCTTGACAGGCAAAGGGCAGGGCAGGCTGCAAAGGGTCGTGGTCGGAAAAAGTAACAAAAGGGGTTCCCGGGAAAACCCGGTTTGGGGAGACAAGGCTTTTCCCGGGAAACCCTTTTACAATAGGGAAAGACACTAAAGATCCCGGGAAAAAGGGCCCCCTTGGAAGGGCTGGGCCCAAAATTTGGAGCAGTTCCCGGGGAAAAGGGCCCTTTCCGGCGCAGTCCCCTTTTAAAAATTTTAGGGCTGCCGACCGCGCCCCGGGTCCCTAAGTGGCTGGGGCCCCGCACGCCGAGGGACCCAAGGGCTACGGGGGCCCGGGGGCGAGGCCGGGGGGGAAGTCCCCAAGGGGACCCCGGGCAGGGGTTTAGCGGACCCCCCCACCCAGGTGCGGGACGGGGGGCCACTTTGGGTCGGGGGCCAAAGGATGCGCCCGCGACCCGGGACGAGGGTTTGCAGGGGGTTTCCAAAAGTACCCCCCCCCCCCGGGTCCCCCCCCCTTTTTTTAAGTGGTAAAAATTTTTGAAAATTTCTGCGGCCAGGATGTTCTCCTCCGGGTCCCACCCATCTTTTCCCGGGCCCGAAAAACCCCTTTCCCGTCAACTAAAAATAACTTTTTTCCCCCTAAATTTCCCCCCTCATACCCAAGATTTTTTTTAACCAAAAGACATTAGCGGCATCAGCCACGAGGGGGAAGGGGTGGGGGTGCCTTCTTAAAAAGAAGCGATTAAGGGCCAAGGTTTTTTTTAGCAAGACATGGAGGGGGGTTTTGGGAAAACGCATGAAAAGGGGGGGCCGGGGTTTATAGGCCAAACCGGGGGTTTTTGCGCTTAAGGACCTCGAAAGGGCCCAAAAAGGGGGGGGGGCCCAGGGTTTTTTAGGAGGGGTTTTTGAGGGGGGGACATTTTCGGCTGACAGCCCCCCCCCCCTTATCACCCGGGGGGGAAGAAAAGGAGGGCTTTCTTATTTATCTGCCTGCGCCTTCATGCGCCTGGAAACCCCACGGGGGCAGGGATTCGCGGGTCAGGGACCAAAAAAGGGGCCCCAAAAAACCTTTGGAAAAAAGTGTCAGCAGCTGGGAAAATCTGTGAGGATGTAAGCGGGGA
Organism: Phyllomedusa bahiana; assembly: GCA_025379985.1. Classification (NCBI taxonomy): domain Eukaryota; kingdom Metazoa; phylum Chordata; class Amphibia; order Anura; family Hylidae; genus Phyllomedusa; species Phyllomedusa bahiana. The sequence goes on from JAODAL010063522.1 coordinate 12,957, forward strand.
GGTGGGCGGGGATTTTTGAAACCCCCACCAACGTTGAAAGGGGAGCCAAAATGCGGGTCTGATTTTAGGGAAATTTTTTTGAAAATTTCCGCCCCAAAGGGAAATAATTGGCCCAGTCATTTTGCCGTGCAGACACGAAGGGGGGCCCCGGGGAAATCCCGAACTTGATTTACTCTCTCCCCCTGGCCAATTTTGTCTGGGGGGGTGGTAAGCCGAGGAGGGAAATCAAGCTTCACCGGGTTTTTTGCGCCCAAAAGGGGCCCCCCCCCGAAAATTTTGAAACCCCAAACTGCACCCCCCCGTTTAGAGTTTAATTTTGGGAGAGGGAGGGCCGGTTTTCAGACGGGGAAAAAAATTGGAGGAAAAAATTAAACCCCGGGCCCGGCGCGGGGCCAAAGGGCAGCCTGTTTAAAAGGGACCCCAAAAAGTTTCCCATTTTGAAAAACCCCGGGCCCACCACCCAACCCCCACAACGGTATTTACCGGACGAAAGGGGTTTGGTCGGTTTTTAAGGGCCCTCGCTACGTTTTAGCCATGGTTTTCGTTTTTGGGGAAAGGGGGATTTGGGTGCAAAGAAACCCGCCGGCTTTTTTGGCGAAAGGGGGACCCTTTGTTTGGGCCGAAGCACAGGAGGTTTCCGCCGGACGAAAATCTTTAACCCTCCTTAGCGAGGGGGGGCCGGCCCCCAAAATTTTCCGGGGAAATCCGGAGAAACGTCTTGCGGGCCCCCGGGATGCCCGGCCAACCCGAGCCCCTTTACCCCACTTCAGGGTAAACCCTCCCGGGGCGAGGGCGGGGCATATTGTCTTTTTCCCCGGGGGGGAATTTCCCCGGGGGACACAGGGGCCCGCGGGGGATAAGGCGTTCCGGGGGAAAAAATTTGTGGTTTTGGGAAACGCTTCTTCACCCACCACGTTTGGAGGGGCAAAAGCCTTACTTTTACTGGCAGGGCGGAAATGAATCTGAAAATTAAAGCGGGGAGAAGGGAAAAGCGACCACCAAAGGCCTGGCGTGGATTTTAAGGGCGCTGGGCCTCTGGAGGCCCCTGGGAGGTTTTTATGATCCCAAGTTTAAAACAAATTTGGGAAAGCCGGGCCCCTTCACAGGGAAATTTTCCCCCCTTTTTTCCAGGGCCCAAGTTTATGGTAAAAAATTCCCCGACTCCCCAAAGGGTGTAAATTTTCCCCTCCGTGTGAAAAGGTTTTTAGAAAAAAAAGCCACAAGTGACCCGTTTTTTGTGGGCCCCTTTTTTCATGGGGGACTGCATCCAGGCCTAACCCATGAGGCCCTCTACTTTAAGCGAGAAGGGTTTTTGCTGGGTCCCGGGGGCCAAAAAAGGGTGGACGCAAAAGGCAAAGGCCGTTTTTTTTAAATTAAGGGAGGGGAAAGCTTCCTTGGGCCCCGGGAAAAGGGCCAAACTCCGGGAAATTGGGGGTTCTTCCTCGTAAGGGCCACAATGGGAGCCACCACGTGCAGAATGGGGAAATAAACTGCCGGTAAAGTTGCAGGGAAACCCCGGGGAAACCCTTTTTATTTGGGCCCCCGGGGCCCCCTGGGATGGCCCTTGCAATACGGGTGACAACTTGGCTGGGTCCATCCGTAGCCCTTGGTCCAGATAATATAACCCAGGGAAAGGGAAGGCCCGACTTGATGGAAGAGGCCCTTCCCTAAAAATTTAATACAAGTGAATTTGGCTCCGTAGGCCGTGGGGAAAACAAAATTTTTGGCCGGGGGGGGGTAAGGCGGTGAGTCTCAAGATCATGAGGTTTTTAACAGGATTCGTCCAGGGAGACCACGGGGGCACAGGGATTTGAGGAAAATCCCTGAAGACATCGTTTTAAAGACTCCTGGAAAACGGGGAAGGCGGCCCTTACAGAGTCCGAAAGGCAACCCCAGGGATTTTCTTTGAAAAGTGCCCGTCTCTGGTGGTTTGGAAAGGGCCGGGCATTCTTTTTTTAAATTTCCCTCGCCCCTTTCGGATTCCAGAAAACCAAATTTTTTAGGCCCCTCCAAATTTCCCGCTTGGAGAAAGACCCCCGGCCCCCCCAAAAACGGGCAAAAACTTTCCCCTTTTTATTTAAAAGGCAAGGGACCGGTTTTTACCGTTTATTTTTGGTTTAGGACCCCGGGGAGTCATGCGGGTCGTAGGGAGCCGTCCTTCTTTTTCCCCAAAAAAGAAACCTGCTTTTCCCGGGGGGAGAAGGGGACTTTCGGATAAATCCTTTTGAAATTTTCCCGGGTGTACTCAGACCCTGGCTTGATTTTTCAGGAACGGTAAAAAAGGGGGTAGACTTGCCCCCAGGAGGGGGTGGTTTCCGGGGAGAAGATCAATCGGGGAATCCTATTGGACGATGTGGTGGCAGGGTCTCTGCCCGCTTTTTCCCGGGAAAAAAAACATCAGGAAAAAAAAACGATTTTTAACGCGGGGAACCCCCGCTTTGAGCTTTAAAATGGGGAACCCGGGAAGCGGTAAGCACCGGGCGAGGCCCCCTCCCCCCAGCCCGGGCCCACATTCAGGGCCCAAACGCAAAAAATTCCCCCTTTTGCCAGTCCAAGCCCCCGGGGCTGTTGTCAGCCCCGGAAGACCCAAAGGAAAGGGCGAGGGAAAACCCCGGGGTTTAAAACCCCTAGAACGACATCCCCTCTTTATGCAGTTCTCCTACTTGAAAGGGAAAAGTGGCTCCGTACGGTAAAGGGGCTGTTCGCTGAATTCCCATGACCCGGGGGAGATTAATAGGGGTTTTCCCCGGGGAAAACCCCGGGAAAATGGTGTTTTGGGGAAAAATTTTAAAAAAAAGTGGGTGTCAAAAGTAAAAGGGATAAAAATTTCACCAAATGACATAAAAGTAAAAGGGTTTAAATTTACCAGTGATGTCAAAAGTACGGAAAATTAAAACAGTGATGTCCAGTTCAGGGGTAATAAACTGTGAGGGCCCCAGTACAGGGATTTAATTTCACATTTGTGATGTATTGTACGGGATAATTTTACACTTAGTGATGTCAAGTACCCAAGGATAATTCCCCACAGTGTTTTCAAAAATACAGGATAAAATTTCCAGTGATTTTCAAAGACGGATTATTTCAAAACAGTGATGTCACAGTACAGGGAATTAAAACAGTGATTTTCACAAATACAGGGGGTAAAACAAAGTGTTGTCAAAAGTACAAGAATAAATGCCAAAAGGGGATGTCACAGTACAAGGGAAAAATGCCACAGTGATGTCACAGGGACGGATAATACACAGTGATGTCACAGTTTCAGGGATATTTCACCCCGCCCCATGTCACAGTACAGGATAATTCACAGTGATGTCCCCCGTTTAAAAATAAAGCCCCACGGGATGTTTACAGTTCGGATAATTTCCCCAGTGATGTCACAGTTAAGGGAAAAAATGCGCACAGTGATGTTCAAAACAAAATAATTTAAAATGTGATGTTTTACAGTTAAAAGGGATAATACACAGTTTAGTCAAAATAAAGGATAATCCCAGTTTTTGTAACAGTAAAAAGAATAAAAGCACACAGTGATGGGCCCGTACAGGGTAAATTCAAAAGTGATGTCACAGTACGGGGGTTTTAAAGGCCAGTGATGAACAAAATACAGGGAAAAAATGCATACAGTGATGTCCCATTACAGGGAAAATTATAACAATTTTGATGTCCCAGTACAGGGTTTAAAATACACTGTATTTTCCCCCGTACAAGGGGTAAAAACAAATTTGTGATGTCACAGTACGGATTTAAATACCCATTGATGTAAAAAGTTTTAGGAATAATAACCACAGTGTTTTCACGTAAGGGATAATATAAAACAGTGATGTCAAAAATTTCAGGATAATATACGCCCCGTGATGTAAAAAGTCCCGGGGTAATTACACAGTGATGTCCAGTACCCGGGATAAAATTTGCAGTGATGTCACCCGTACAGGATAATTTTACACAGTCATGTTTACGGGACTGGGATAATTACCGGCAAATGATTTTTCCAAAAAGTTTCAGGAAAAAATTTAACCCCCAGTGGGTGCCCCAAAATATAGGATAATATACACCCGTGTTGTCACCCGTACAGGTAATATACAAAGTGATGTCACAGTTCGGGGTAATGTTGCAGAGGATGTCACAGCAAGGGATTAAAACACCCCAGTGAAAGTCAAGGGTAATTTCTCCTGTGATGTCAGATAAAGGGAAAAATAACACAGTGATGTCCCCAACTTAGAATGATCTACCAGTGAAGTTTTCAAAGAGGATTTTTTGAAGATAATTTGGGTTTTAACCAAATGCATTTGGGTTGCTATCCTTAACCAAAGGAAAAGAGTGATATAAAATGTTTAATATAAACCCCCCGTTTACAAACAAACAGGAAAAATACAGACTTTTAAAGTAACAAATTTTTGATTATAATACACTTCATTTTTTTTTTTTTTTTTTGCGGGGCAGGGTTTTTAATGCAAAAAGTGTTTTTTGAAAAAAGAGTTAATGCCCCAAAAGCAGGGGGTTAAAAAAAAAACACCGGGGGGTCCATAGGGACAACTCAGGGAAAAGGGGCCCCCATCCAATTTTTCCCTGCCCCCCCGTCCAAAGTTCATAAATCAAAATTAACTGCACCGACCTTAAGTGGGATGGGCCTTTTTTGCCCAGGTTTTAAAGTTGGGAGCTGTTCATGTTTCGCTGATATTATTCCATGTTTCGGGGGGTAAAACCCCCCAGAGGGGTTCAAAAGCAGGAGGAGAACTTTTGTTTTCTGCTCTTTTTTTTTGGCTTATAATGGGAAAATGAGATCCTTTACTGAGAACCTCTATGAAACTTAAAATTTTTTTGGGAGTTTATAAGGGTAAACCTCCCTTTTTTTAAAAAAATTTTTATATTTTTTGTATATCTTGTCATAAACAACAAATATTTTTGGGGGGAAAATTTTCCCAATTTAAAAAGGGAATTCTCATAAAAAACTACCCCGGGCCCCCCCCCCATCCCCCACCCGGGGGAAAGGGCTAAGATTGAACCAGGAAGATCCCTTTGACTGTTCCTGGCCCCCAATGACTAGTAAATCCATACATAAACCACTAGAGTCATCAAAATTACCCAAATCCATCAAGGACCCCCCAAATTTACACATGCCCCCTCCCAAAAGGCTTTTCCGGTTTTTAAGTCAATTGAAACCTCTGTGTGTCAATGGGGCACTAACAACATATAAATCAGTTTAAAATATTCTGGAACGATTTCCTAAAAAAATGGGTCCAAACAGCCTTGGAGGCCAATGGGGGACGAGGAAACCCCCCAGTGGCGCCCCTGGGCAGTTTGGCCATTTGGCAGGGCGGCTGGCAGGGAAAAAGGTAGACAGCCAAGGGGTATGTGCAGTTTGTACGTGCTGTGGGGTGGGCCCCATAAATCAACCCCATGGTGGGCCCCAAAAAATTTAACTCCGAAAGGGCCCCCAAAGGATAAATTATTAATGGATCTAAGAATTAACCCCACGGTGGGGGCCCAGATATTAACACCAGCGGGGGCCCCGGAATCAATTCCGGTGCCCCAACAATCAACTCCACTGGTGGGCCCAAGAATAAACCCCTCGGTGGGCCCCCAAGAATCGCTCCACTGGTGGGCCCAAGAATCAGTCCACTGGTGGGCCCCCCAAGAATCATCCCCAAGGGTGGCCCAACAATCATCTCCATCGGTGGGCCCCAAGAATAAATTTCCATCGGGGGCCCAACAATATCTCCATCAGGGGGCCCCCAAGAATCAATTCCCACTGATTGGCCCCCAGGAATCAACTCCATGGTGGGACCCCAAAATAATTTCCTTTAATTTTCATTTTGGTAGTGATTGGTTTTTTTGGGAAAAGGGACCTATCTCGAATTAATGCCCATCAGAAAAACCCATGCCGGAAAGGGAAGTGAAAACAAGTTAGAAGAAAACCCCTGGTTGTTTCAACATGGCCCCCAAAAGAAGCAAGCGCAATGCCAACCAATGTTTTGGGGTACGTCAACTATGATACCAAACCCCCTTTCAGCATTGAAAAAAAATGAGCAGATTGGAAGCGAAGGATATGGGTTTGGGCCCAATAAAGGGGCCCCTGCTTGCAGTCTAATCTGTTCCCTGGTGCCTGATGGAGCCCAATAGCACCTCTCCAAAGTAAGAAGACATTAGAACGTGTGGGCTGGGGGGGGTCTGGGGCCCACAGGGGGAAATTGGTCTTGGGGGGGGCCCCCCTACTGTTCATGAAAATTACCGGGGCCTCTC
>JAODAL010063523.1:0-19193 GCA_025379985.1 Phyllomedusa bahiana
TTTTAAACTAAATTTATAATAGGGCTTAAAAAAAAAGGCGAGGAAAATTGGCAAAGAAATAGTTCTTTCCCATAAAAAGCCAAGTTGCTAGGGCTGCTGTATGAGAATGGGGATTTTAGGAAATTAATAATTCACCCTATTTTCTGGCCTTAAGTCCCAGTGAATACTATCTGTCACCTGATTTTTTATTTTTTTTTAAATTATCTTTGTTGGAAGCCATTTCCTAATTATAATGAGCTGAAAGAATGATTGACCATTTTTAGGGGCAAGAAGCAACATATTTTTTTCAAGGATTGGAAAAGCAAATTTTTAGATGTACCGGTAATGTAGATGGTAAGGGTGATGACATACAAAAATTTATAGATTATAGTGCTAATTGATTTGCTTTGAAGTTGGATCCACATGGGCTTGTGTTCTGCTGTACATTTGGGCTCATTATTGTGTCAGGGCTTCAAAATACTTTTAAATTTTTTTGCATTTTAAAGTTTGACTACTCAACTCTTTCAAAAAATGAGTTTTCTTGGCCAATGAAATTTAAGGTTTTAACAATTATAACATGGAAAAAGGCAATTTTAATATTTGTAATGACAGCTATAATTTCTCTAACCAGCATCATTATTTTTTAGGTACCCTGGTAAACTTAAATTAAACTATTATAGTAATCATTAGGCGAGAAGCATCACAATTTCAGATCTTAAGATATGTCCTACCATGCTAATGTTAACAGTAACGAATGGTCTGACGTGACAGGTGGTTGCCTCTCACCTCTTAAAAAAGCCAGGAATTTTGTGGTACTCATCATCTGGTTCTGCAGGGCATTCATTTACAATCAAGTGGCCATCAGTTTATGATGTAGCCAAAGGACGTCCACTTCTTTGCCTTTCTGTGACTCTTCCAGTCTCTCTGTATATCTGTTACAACCTGTTAATAACACTCTGTGACACTCTAAGCTCAGTGTCAATTCCATCTGAGAGCATCCTGCTTGAAGCCTTGCAATGGCGAGGTACTGTCGATCAATTTTTAGATGTCTTGGTGTCATGACATCAAAATATGAATATCATGATAAGGAAGACTGTTTAAATCCCAATCCAAAATGATCCCCTAAATGTATTAGGTTTATTTTGGGATCAAATACCTGTTGTGGATTTTGCCACTAAGCTCCTTGAGATCAGCAGGTTTTGCAAAAAGTACTGAAATATTGAAATTGGAGATGTGTATTCTGAAGTTAATAGGTAGTCTTATTTAAATTTAAATTTTAAAAGGAAAATTCAAGAAATTCTATGTTCTTCCTGAAATTTCAACCACAGGGAAAATCCCTAACTTTTTGTGAGTACTGTATATATATATTATATTATATATATATATTTAAAAATTAATAAAATATATAATATATATATTATATATTTATAAATACAGTATCTCAGAGAGAGATACAACCTGAGATCTCACCCTAATAAACCACACAGACCTAACAAGATGAACACTAGCCCTTAACTATACAACCAGGGGGAGCACCGGGAAAAGGGCGCCTCTGTGTGGAACCTCACCCTGATATGAACTCACAAAACCCTTATAATTCATCAATAAAGTTGTCCCAACATGTTTCAATCCTTCCCCAAAAAATTTAAAGACTCGTCTAGGATCGGGGGGGAGATTGAGAGTACAATTGCACAGTATTATGCACAAAAAATTGTAGCACTTATATATACTTCATGAGATGTAATAAGCAACACACAAAAGATTGTTTTTTTTTTGCAGAACACAGAGTTAATCCTAATTCATCAGATAATCAGGGTAAAGTTTACATAAGAGATGTTTACTTGGGGAACTATTTTCATTAATCACAAAAATTTCGTAAATGCAACACATGGAAAATCCATATTTAAAAGGGGTTTCTATTAAATACTTTTTAGCCTCTGTCTGTGAATGGGGGGTTGAAATTAGGGGGTGTACTTCTCTGCCCCCTTTCCCCCCCCCCTTTCCCCCCTCCCCCCACACACACAGCTATCCCCCATAATTCGATACAGCGGGGGGGGGGCAGGGGGATTGCTGCCCCGAGTTAACCCCCTGTGTGCCGCCAGAAGGGGGATGATTGAAAAAGTGTTCCTATACCCTCTGCTTAGCTTACATATCTCCACACTCCTGCAACAACAAAAAAACCCTCTCAGAAACAGAGGCAGGGAAGCGCAAAGTGTTACTCAGGATGTGTTCCCTAGTACAGCACAGCATGAACTGTTCACAATCTGTATAGTATTATTATAGTTTACAGCTCCACGGGACATCATGATTATAGTAACAAACAGGGCCCACGGGCTTGTCACATCTATTGATCAGCCTAATCTCTGCTCAATCTGTGGAGAGAGCAGGAGGAAGCAGGCACACACAGGGTTAATCCAGGCAGAATGGACACAGAGTCCTCCCTCACCCCTCCCTGCACTACTGAAGCATTCTGTGCGGGAGGGGCTCTCTGCTCCAACCTGTCTTCAAAGGTGATGAGTCATTCAGACCTGACAGCCAGTAAGATAAGGATCAACAGGTCGGCTGCTATAGTGATTTGAGGAGCTGATGCACTCCTATGAACAGGGCTAGCTCAAAATCAGTAGGACATTTGTAATGAACATATATTGCAAAGCTGCTTGTTTTTTAAAGATCTTTTAATTAAAACCCAATCATTGTAGCGAGACAACCCCTTTAATTTGCCAAACAACAGGATATTCCATATAGACATCACAATGGTAAGTGTATGGTTATTTCAAATGCTTATTTCTTACACTATTTTAACCAGTGAGAGGTTACTTGTTCTGATAACAGCAGTCTGGATTATACATATGCTAAGAGGTCATAGCACTTACCGCCTCCAAATAGTGATATGCATTCTTTTAGATACCAAAGAGCGCTGTGGAAAAGAGAAGAAAAGGTCAGAGATTTCAAAAAAATGCCATCCACAATAACTACCCAAAGAAATCTACTGAGGCAGAATAACATAACAGTATTTAAACTGTACCTTTATTAAATGATGTCTGATCTCTCTATGGATCTTCCAGGGTTTTTGTGATACAGCCCGGGACAGGCAGACAATGCTGCCTTAGCTACAAACGCCAGACACTATGAGTCCAGTGCTGACGTAATTAATGTGCATCCCGATCAGCAGGGAATATAGCTTGTGCGTCCATAGCAACCCACAGATTTGTGTGAGTTCTGTTGTATAACTATCTATTTTTTATTGTTGGTAGTTATTAAAAGTTATATTTTATGATTTTCCCTATCTGTAAGAATAATTTAAGCATCATGGATCCTCATTAGCTCCTAAATGGTCACTGGCACTCAGTTTTGAGTTTACAATGTAAAGTAGTCAGTGTACAGCTTGCATAACTGTTTAAATTTGGTGTGCCCTCAACACAACTCAACACACAGCCATCAATGCTTAAATCACTAAGTGAAAATTGGTATATTGTGCCCAATTTGCAATTTTTCCTCCAGGGTGTCTTGTGACTCATTAGTGTTACAAGGTCTCAGGTGTGAATGGTGTGTTAAATGTGGTGTTATAGCTCTCATACTCTCTCATTCTGGTCACTGGAAGTTCAACATGGCACCTCATGGCAAAGAACTGGCTGAGGATCTGAAAAAAAGAATTGTTGCTGTACATAAAGATGGCTTAGACTATAAGAAAATTGCCAACACCCTGAAAGTGAGCTGCATCACGGGGCCAAGACCATACAGTGGTTTAACAAGATTCCACTCAGAACAGGCCTTGCCATGTTTGACCTAAGTAGTTGAGTGCACATGCTAAGCATGAAATCCAGAGATTCTCGTTTCAAAATAGACGTATGATAAATTTCTGCTAGCATTGTAGCAGAGGTTAAAGACATAGGGGGTCGGCCAATCAGTGTGCAGATCATATGCCGCACACCACATCAAAATGGTCTGCATGGCTGTCGTCCCAGAAGGAAGTCTCTTCTAAAATTGATGCACAAGAAAGTACGCAAACAGTTTGCCAAAGGCAAGCAGACAAAAGAAGTGGATGACTGGAACCATGTCCTGTGGTCTGATGAGATCAAGATAAACTTATTTGATTTAGATGGTGTCAAACATGTGTACTGGCAAACAGGTGACAAGTGTGTCTACAGTCAAGCATGGTGGTGGAAGTGTCATGGGGCTGCATGAGTGCTGCCCGCTGTGGAGAGCTACAGTTCATAGAGGGAAACATGAATGCCGACATGTACTGTAACATACTTAAGCAGAGCATGATCCCCTCTGGGATCGAAGAGCAGTATTCCAACATGATAATGACCCCAAAACACACCTCCAAAACAACCACTGCTTTGCTAAAGAAAGTGAGGGTAAAGGTGCTGGAGTGGCCAAGAATGTCTCTAGACCTAAGCCCTGCTGAGCATCTTTAGGACATCCATAAATGGAAGGTGGAGGAGTGCCAGGTCTCTAACATCCAACAGCTCCGTGATGTCATCATGGAAGAGGATTCCAGTGGTTGCAACCTGTGACGCTCTAACAAACTCCAAGCCCAAGAGTGTTAAGGCAATGCTGGAACATAATGGTGGCCACACAAAATACTGACACTTTGGGCACAATTTGTCCATTTTCACTTAGTGTTGTATTCACTCTTGTTGCCAGCGGTTTAGACATTGATTGCTGTGTGTTGAGTTATATTGAGTCATAAAATCTCCAAAAAATTGGGAATCTCGCAAGAGAACAGAGAGTGACTTTGTTCACTATATTTACTATTTTGCCATAGGCAAACTTAAACTCTATTTGTAAAACACTAAAACGTAACTTTTATTATGTATAATTCTTAACCTCTATGCACACTATTTAAAAGCCTGATTTCTAACCTCAGCATTTAACCCTTTTTGCTTCTGAAAGAAGGAATAGCTCCTTTTCTATTATCAAGTCTGGTGGAGCACCACCTATTAACAGGAAAGCCTTATATATACACAGCAGTGCACTAGCTCCAGTAAGGGATCCCAAGCCTCCTACTTGGGCAATCGTCCCTAATCTAATAGACACAGGACAAATAAGGCTCCCTTGTGACACCGTCTGCAGCTGGTGACACTTCTAGACAGAGGTGAGAAATCACTATTTAAAACGTCATATCTGACCTCCCCGACATGTTTCGCCAGCTAACCTGGCTTCATCAGGGGTTAGAGGTCCGATCACATGTGGTCTAAGCTCAGTTCCTTTTATATCATGTTAGGTGCACACCCTATTCAGGTGCTCACCAATCAGCCAGCAGAGAATCCACAAAAAACCCATTCCCCCCTTCCGCTCTTCTGCACGCACACTCATAACATGTGCTGCTAAAACTACCACCATGCTCTCATAAACCAACAATCCTCAGACAAATTCGCCATCTCCACAATGGGTTTGCACCCCATCTTACCGTACTGGCCGTGCCAACGCACTGCATCAACAGACACCTCAGCCCTGACTGTGATGGGCTTCCGTCTCATTTCTCTCATATTATAGCAACGCAGTTGCAATAATCTGAGAGAAAGTTAATTCAAAACACTGTTATTCTTTTACTTGCAGTATGCATATATATATAATTTTGTATATATATATATAATATATATATTTTATATATATTAATATATATATATATATATATATATATATATATATATATATATATACATACTGAAAAGCAAAGTAATAACAGTGTTTTGAACTTTTAACTTTCAAGCTCCTTAGCTCACCATCCACTATAGCTTTGGACCTGAGACTGCCACCATTTTATAGATAAACATCTTGGCTATCTCACACATAAATTTGACTTGCAACTATTTAGCATATGCTTAGTCGCACGGATTCTTGTCAAGTAACTGCACTGTTACTGTTTTGTTCCTGGTGGTGGGACATTTTCCTTCTGCCTGCATACTACAAATTACAACCTGTTCTCACATTCACTAACAGCTCAGCGTGTTATTAGGTTGATTCACACGCAAAAGGTCACTGATTCGAATGGAGAAGCAGCCATGAAGAAGATTTCCCAAGAAAAGAGAAACATCATCCAACTCATCGATAGTGGTCTCTCGGTAGAAGAACATTGCCAAATTGCATTATGTGAGTGCCTTGACAGTTGGAAGAGTATGATATGAAGTCCGTCCATCCATTCCAAAGCCAAGAGGTGGACGTCCAGGCAAAATTTTGTAGTCAACAAGTTGAGTCATCACAAGGTCTATCAGTCCTGGTGCAACAAACGTGGTAGTAGAAGTGGCTTGTATGCTTGTAATAGTGACATCACAGATGTCAATGCAAGCACCATGTGATATTCTTCAGTCTGTAATGGTGGCCCGAAAAGTTTGAAGAAGTCTCAACTTCAATATCATCATGTGATATGTCGACTTGGGTCTGCAAAAAAGTACAAAAAATGGACAGTAGAAGTCTGGAAACGGTGATTTGGAGTGATGAGATGAAAGTCAAAAGACTGGGCTGTGATGGGTACAAATGAGTCTAAAAGAATCAAGGGAAAAGGAGAAGGAAACGGATTGAGAAATTGAAGGAACTGTCAAGTTCAAGCTTGATGATGTGGGGTTGGTTCACAGCCAAAGACATTGGCTTGAGCAAGATCAATAGTGCTGTCAATGCTGAGCTGTATGTGAGTATCCTACAAGATGAGTTACTTCGCACACTTGAATACTCTGGGAATGAAAAGGACGACATATTGTTCCAGCAGAACGACACAATGCTCACATCGAGATTGGCAAAGAAATGGTTCAATAACAATGAAGTAGAGTTTCTGGATAGGCCGCCATAGTCCCCAGACCACAACCTAATTGAACACTTGTGGGTAGAGTTGAAGCAAAAGCTTTATTCGTACCAATGTGAGTCGACCTGTACACCAACATTGAATCTGATCGAGAGAATGGCCAAAAGGATTCAGGGAGTGTTGAAAGCCAAAGGTGGATTTACAAAATACTAACAAAATAATAAATATTAAAATTTAGATTTTAGGAGCAAAACAGTAACAATGCAGTAACATTACAAGAATCTGCATAGGTAAGCATATTCTAAATAGTTGCAGGTCAAATTTATGTATAGAAAACAATATTTGGTCTGCACATCCCAATTTTTTTTTTTAAATGAGCATAGGTGCACACTAGTGTGGCAGTAACATGCAAACACAATCTAATATCAGTAGCACACTACTAGCACTAGAAAAAAACTATCCAAAAGATCATAGGAATTTTTGGAAAAGTATTTCTGCATGGTAGCTTGTAGCTTGAATCTCCTCTCCTGAAATGTGCAGGTCCGAATGGGCACCAAGAGAGGTAGCAATAGAGTAGGTTCCCACCTGTATTGAGGTTGCTTTGCTGATTGGCAGGTGGGCTTAAACAGTTTTGATCAAAAGTGTGAATTAAGAACCTCAAAATTTGTCATGTATTTTAAGTAGCAGAAATTCTTTTCCAAAAATTCCTATGTTCTTTTTGATAGTGTTTTAGTGCTAGTATTGTTCTGCTGATATTGGATTGCGTTTAAATTTATATGTGTGATGGCCACGATGATGTAAAATAATGGTAGTTGTAGTCTCACATTCAAAGCTGTAGTGGATAAGGAGATATGGAGCCTGGAAGTCAAAAAGTAGCATTCTACGCTACTTTTGTGTGCAAAAAAAAAAATGGCGCCTGGGCACTCACAATCATTCATGTCGCCCATAGTTCATTGTTGCAGAGCAAGAAGTTAGGGGTGAGAGTGTTCCAGCTAACACACATTTAACTCATACAGCCTACATACATTGTAATTCACTTTGGTCTTGAGTATTTTTTCCTTTTCTAAAATGCTGTAAGTTCTACAACACAGAAAGTGTTATTCAGCAGAGGAATACTGTTTGGTAAACACAGTGCCTTGAGGACATTTGTCCTTATCACAGAATCTCTATAAAATTTGGCATCTTTCAACACAAATGTCAGTTTTTGATCAAGGAATCTGTAGAGTGGAACAGTATTATTAATGTAGGTCAGATCAGAGAAGCCATAGACGTGGAAAGAACTTAAACTACACAAACAATGCCAGCTTAATCTCATTGGGATATATGTGAAAAGATATTTAATAAATAGGAATAGTAAATACAAATACATGTAAACAATATAATTTAGATAGAATTGCATTAGTAGTACCTGGAATAATGACATTGAAATGTCTACTTCAACATATTGTGCATTTATTAATATGATAGTTAAGAATTCAGTAATTTTGAAATGTCATGGAAGTGTTAACAGTTAGACTCTATGGGGAGTGTTGGGATTCTAAAATAGGCCACTGATGGTTTTCACAATCAATCGAGAACTTTATGTGAAAGTATTTCAAGGTTTCCTTAACTACAATTCACTTCAAAGAATAGTGGCTACGTTATCATTTTTTTTGACAAAAGTTATTAGGGATTGCAAAAGAAATATTGGATTCATCTGATTACCACACATAAAGGGTATTTTAAATAAATTATTTATGTACAAAGGAATGAAGTTAGTGCTAAATTGTCATGTCTTTAGACTGTGCTGTCTAATGTTACACCACCTTTGGATAACTTTATCCCAATATTTTGCGGCAAAATTTTCCAAAATTTTTGGTACATCTTAAATATCCATATAATGCTAATTTATCAGCAATATTCTAGCAGTGTAATTTGTTTTATTCCAGCACAGTAGTATCCAGACATTTTAAGCTGTTTCATTATTACCAACTATGTCATGTGATCCCCAGTCTGATGCATGCTCTCCTATTTAGATTGGTGATCAATCTTTTGTGTGACTGAGATCCCGAGAATTACAGGATTACATCATTACCTATTGAATCCATCCTGGAAGCTCTCAGACACATCTATTCTTTACCAAACCCAACCCTCCATGCTCCCCTGTATATACCATCTCCCCCGATCTCCACCAGCACATATAGAGTGCTGAATAGAATATCATTTTAGCCTTATTTGAAGGGATTTTCTGTTTTTAGAAAAAGCTTGTGATGAACATTTAAAATAGAGAAAAAAATCCTCACCTTTTAAACCGCCGCTGTCCCGTCTGGTGCCCCTGGCCAATTGTTCATGAGACCCTACAGCTATTTACAGGCTACAGCAGTCAGTTCCAGGATATATGGCGCAGAACCACTGAATCCTGTGATTGCCTGTCTCATCATGTGACTGCTGATTGTGATGTCGTAGCAGGGGCACCAGGAGCGATGGTGGCAGCGCTGGAATGAAGCAAATTTAAATTGTTAGTTGTTTGTTTGTTTTGTTTTTTATTCTTTTTTTCAACCGCCCTGACTGACTGACAAGCTTTTTGTAAAATGGAAAACCCCTTTAAGTAAAATAGTAGATAAGTCTATTGAATGATTTGCTGCAAGTTAATCAACTTTCTTGGCTCATTCTGTCTGCTGTGTAGCAGATTCTCTAGTGAGTCCTCTGAGATGCAGCCTTAGCCGATGGCTTTCTGTCCTATGCAGTACCACAGCTTTTCATACTGATTTGCACAAAAAACGCTCGGTTTATTTTTGTTACCAACAGCCCCAACAATTCAGTGTACGGGAAACTGACGGCAAAATGCAAAACTCCGGTGAAATTTGCAACATGTTGCATATTCCAACGGATTTAATTCACGGTGGGTAAAAACCTGTATTGTATAGACTACAGCACAGGTTTTTCATTGCTGTCTATGTAACACAGTGTACTGTCGGAATACTGAAACTGCCGAAAATCCAATGGTATTTCTGTACTGTGTAGAGATATCCTTAGGGTTTGTTAACAGGAAGGGATGTAATTCAAATTTTATGGAATTCACATGATGTTAATAGGTATCTACATCATAGTTTATACTATAAACTGTGGTGCTGATTTTTCAGCTCATGGTTATGAAAATCACATAAGTGATATGTCACCTATTGACGATAGTTGACTGTTAGAAACTGGGAGATGTAGACAGGATACAAGAATTAGCTCTGATCAGTGGAGCTAATCTGCTTCGATAAACTATAGCAAAAGCCAGAACATGTAAAGCCAAAATCTGAAAGTATTTTCTCCTATTTCTGACACTGATCTAAATCCAGTATGTAATCATAGACTTAGTGAACAGAAGTTCTATGTTACTGACCTATAACTTTCTGCTCTTAGATACTGTAGGACATAGAGCAAGTGTAGTGTGATAAGAGTCTGCCCCCGCTGTCTCCGCAAAGTAAGACGTATCATGGGAAATGTCAGCTGTTTTAGTGGCACCATATAAATGGGGAAAAATCAAAAGGGCAGATAAACCATGAATGGCACATCAACTTAAACATGGGGTACACGCGAGTTTCCACATTATTCTTGTATAATAGCCTATGCTACAGTATATCAGATTTAAAAAAAAATCACTGCAGTACATCCATAATAAAAAGTGTAGCCAACTTTGCTATTGTCATTGCATAATAAAACTTATTGAGAAAGTCAATATTTTCCCAAGTTCTTTTTAAAATAAGAGAAGTCTTGACCAGGACTCATTGAAGGTTTTATATCTTCATTGAAGAGTATCTTCAGAATAATATGATTTAACTGATTCTTTGTAATAAAGGCTAAAAGGGGTTGTCCAGATTTTGGTTTTCTTAGGCAAAAATTAGGCTTGGTCTGCAGTAATAAAATAAAAACATACCTCCCCAGCTCTGTTGCAGTGATGCCACATGGTCAGTTCTTCTGTTTATTTCTGGCTTTGTGAAGTTAACTTACAAGCCACTGACGTTACTGTTTGGAGAATTCATGAGCTTACTATCTGCAGCTGGAAGTATGCGGCCAACGTTATCACTGGAACGGAGCTGAGGAGGGAAGGGGTTGTTTTTTTTTTTTTTTTTTTGTAAAACTTTATTTTATTACTGCAGCTTTAGCCCAATTTTAGTGTAAAAAAACTGGAGAACCCCTTTAATTTAGTTCTTGAGGCATCTCGGTTCATGATAAGGTATGCTATCTTTAGACTTTTCAGGTACAGTACATTGAAGGAAAAAAGGATATCAAAGTGTTTCCATATTTTCAAACCAAAGTGCCTCTGTCTCTGGTTCAGTTTGCTTTTATAATACTTTCAAGCACACATTCCTACTTTGTTATAGTTAAAGATTCAGTAGTTGACTTAGCGTGTTAATTTATTCAAAACACTTATACAGGTATACAACAAATATCATTCTGGGAAAGCAGACAATATTTCTGCCTGGCATACAGCATGAATCATCCAGTGCATGAAATATGGTAATGTCCTTGTCTGTTGACAGCTTCAGTGTTGTAAACATATATGCCAACATGAATCATTGACAGGATTTTCAATTGGCTTTAGATATTGCTACTTCAAAAAATATATGTAAATCTTTACAAAAGATTGGATGTCCGAAGCGCAGGCAAAATCAATTCACTAATAAGCATCAATTGATCAATCACTTCTAAAAGTTTTATGCAGCTGTGAATACTGAATAGAGATGTAAATCTATTCATTGCCTATTAAACTTCTGTATAAATATCATTGCATCAGTGTTCTACTATTTTCAGGCGATACGTTTCTCTTTTTAGTTGATTTGTAATGATTATCAGTTACTTTATAAGGAATGGTGCCGAGTATGATTGCAAGTTTCAGAATAACATCATGTCAATCATCTGTCATTCTGCAAATGTTCATATACAGCTCTGTTCTTTAATTAGAATGTAGATTTAGTCTTCTAATAAAACATTCAACTCTTTGTAACTTCAAAATCAATGGTGAACTGTTCCTTTGCATGTTTGTTTCATTCAGAAAATATGCTCATATAACAATATGCACTTGAATTGAAAATCAGCTATTTGATTAAAAATGTCAGCTCTAAATACACGCATTGCACCTAATATTATGACTGAGTGTGTTATACCTATTAAAAGTCATGACTTTTACTGTCTGGGAGAAAACATTCCCTCTGCAGTATCACAGTGGGACTACAAACATAGATTGCCAGATAGAACAAGATCTACTACAAAACTTTTTGGCTAAAAAAAGCTTATTTTCAAGTGCATTTTGTCTAAAAGAAGACTTAAAACGGATGTCTAGGTTAATAATTTATTGGTGATTGCTGCTGCTAGAAAAAAAAGTCACACTTACCTTCCCACTCACCTCCAGTTCAGTGCTGCCTTTGCCACTGCTTTTCATGGATCTTCTGTTTACTTCTGATGGTCCAGTAGTGCTCTCTGAAGCTGCTGATTGGCTACAGCACTCACATGTCGTTTCCTAATGGTTTATAAGTGAATACTTACTGATGTCAGTAAAAAGACATGATACAGGATACAAGGCATAACATGACTGCTGCAACTAATCAGCAGCTGCAGAGAGCACAACCCAACCACCAGAAGTAAAGAGAAGACCTATCATGAGCTAGAGCGGAGGGCGAGTTGGAAGGTAAGTATTATTATTATTTTTTTTTTTGCAGTAGCAACACTTGCTATTGAAATATTGATGTGAACAATGCCTTTAATGCTAAGTTAACATGAGAACTTATTACTGATGTTTTGTCTCATGTCTTAACTCTTTTTTATATTTTATTATAATTTTTTGTATGAAATAAAAAAATTATATTAAAAAGGCAACACAAAATGTTTGCATTGACTGTTTGCCATTCAAGTTATTATTACTATCAGGACGTGCCTAATTTTGCAGCTCAGCTTCATTGAAGTGAATGGGGTGGAACCACAATACCAGACACATCCTGTGCCAGAAGTGGTGCTGTTTTCAAAAGAGAGCAGTCATGCTATTTTTTCTAATCCTGAAAGACCTTTTAAATGTTTATATTATTATTATTATTATTATTATTATATAGTAGTATTAGTATTAGTAGTAGTAGTAGTAGTAGTAGTATTATAAGCACAATATTTTATGCACTTACATCTTTCAAACCAGTTGTTTAGGATAAAAAAAACACTATGTATTGACATAATTGTGAGTGACATAGTAGCTATAGAATTTGTACCTCACAGGTTTTAAAAAGATTTCTTTCACACAGTTTCTAAACCGTACTTAATCTTTTCAAGTGGTCCCGTATGATCTTGAAAGCTTGTGAACAATATCTATGTACACTGCTTTTCCTGTTCTAACAAATGTAATCTCTTTCAATGTCACTGTCTGTCTACTATTTCATTGCCATTTTCGTGCAGTCATGAAACCTGTCAGTCAGAAGCCATCTTATTCATTTGTCTCTGTCTTACCAAGAGTGCTTCTCTGTTTTCTTATTTCAGGTTAATATTGGCTATTTGAAACACAAGTAAATATATTTCAAAAAATAAAATCAAATTTGCATTTTTTTTGGATTATTTACATGTTATCACATTTTTACGTTAGAATTTAGTTTAAATGCACTTAAAATATTGATGCATATTTTGTAGCAATAACGTAGATCCATGTAAGCAATGAATAACAAAGATAGGTCTAAACAATCATAATTATTTAACACTATGAATTAGAAGTGGAAGTTTTCAATGAGAAGGCAAAATATTTCTAAAATTTAGAAATGAGGAGAACATAATTACAATACTCTACTAAATAAGGTTCTAAAAAGTAAGATTTTCTGGTACACTTCATTACTGATTTATTTTTTAAACATGAAATAATTAAATGCATATTCATCAAATTACAGTGACAAACCATAATCATCATTGAAACAGATACCTGGTTTAAGGGGTTACATAATCGTGGAATGAGAATTGTTGCTGGAGATTAGACTATATGTCACAGATTTGTTAGAAACTACAAACTATATCTTTGCCTGATGAAATCCAAACCACACTACCAAGACATGCTATCTCACTTAATATTGTGAGTGTGTTTCTCTGTAGGGTCAAATAGTGGACAACTCTAGGTACAAATACAAAGAATATTTTAGGAAAATCTGCAATCTTTAAGCCCTTCCCAACATAGGAAGTGTGTTCCTGCAGATGGATGTACCAATACGTCCAGGACATCGTGCGGGCTTGCAAGCGAACCCCGCGCGATCGCGATATGGGACCAGCGGTATATTACCAAATCACCCACAGCCGGAGTGAACTCCAGTCACGGGTGATTAACCCTTCAGGAGCTATCATGATCGCCACAGCTAAGGCACAGACAGGAGAAGAGAGCTCCTCCTGTCTGTAATTGGTGCAGCAGCGGCGCCAGTTGCTGTGTCTGTTCCTGACGCCCTCTGACAGTCCAGATGCTTCACTGAAGCATCCGGGCTGTCTGCGAGGTCACCTTGCTTGCAATGCATTGTGGGCATGGCAACTGACAGTTGCCATAGAGACCAATACAGAGCACTTCTGCTCTGTATTGTTCTCTATTGTATCAGTGATCTGATTATCACTGATACAAATCCCCTATGGGGAAAAGTGAAATAAGGGGAAAAAGTAAAAAAAAAGTAAAAACACAGTATAACACAAACAAAAAAATAAAATAATAACACGTACAACGACCCTAACTCATATAAATGTCAAAGTGGTCCAAAATAAAACATCAGTTCATCCCCCAATAAAAAAGCCCTTACACAGCAATGTATACAGAAAAAAAGTAATGGCTATCATATACTTCTTTTTTTTTTTCAAAGCACTTCAACATAAAAAAGATAAATTGGGTATTGCCGTAATTATTTTGATACAAGGTATAAAAGCAACTTGTCATGTATACTGTATGGTGAGCCATGTTAAAAATAAAATTAAAAAAAACACTAGATTTGGAAGTTTTTTCTTTGTCCTGCCTTCCAAAAAACAGATTTAAAACCGATAAAAAAGCCTTGTCCCCCAAAAATGATACCAATAAAAATGTCAACTCATCCCGCAAAAAAACAAACCTCTACACATCTCCATACATAGAAAAATAAAAAAGTTATGGCTCTCAGACTATGGTGATGCAAAAACGTGTTTTCCTTTTTTAATAAAAGTATTTTATTGTGTAAAAGCAGTAAAACATAAAAAATATACAAATTGGGTGTCGCTGTAATCATATTGACCTTCTGAGTAAAGATGCATGTCATTTATACCGCATGGTGACCGCTGTTAAAAATAAAAAAACACTACCAGGATTGATGTATTTTGTTCAAAACACCTCACAAAAACTTTAATAAAGAATGACCATTGCACCCCATAATGGCACCAATAAAAAACGTCAACTCATCCCGCAAATAGCAAGCCATAAGCAGCTCCCTATACAGAAAAATAAAAAAGTTAAGGCTATCAGAATATGATGATATATAAACGCAATGTTTATAAACACATTTCTATTGTGTAAGAGTAATAAAACATAAAAAACTATGTAAAATTTATATCATTGTAATTGTATCGATCCGCATAGGAGAGTTATCCTGTTACTTATACTGCATGATGAAGGCTGTAAAAATTAATCCCAAAAAACAATGGCAGAACTGCGTTTTTCCCCCCCATTTTCATTACCCAATGTTAAAAAAACCATGGAACACCTGTTCACCAAAAATGTACAATACACCCTTAAATGAAATCCATGATGGGTGTTGAATCCAAAATGGTGCAATTTCTGGATGGTTTCACCTGTTCTGGCCCTTTGGAGCTTTGCAAATATGACATGACACCCACCGAAATCTGCATTCCAAAATCCAAATAGAGTTCCTATATAGGGTAATGTCGAACATGGAAGAAATTGCGTACCAAAATTTGGAATGTTTTTTTTCCAGGATTCTTTGTAAAAATCAAACATTTTCAGCTAAAATTGCAGATTTTTTGAAAAAATATGTCTTCATTTTCACAGCCAAACACTAAAAAAATTGTGAAACACCTATGGGATCGATATACTCACTACACCCCTGGATATATTCCTTAAGGGGTGTAGTTTCCCATATGCAGTCTTTTTAGGGGTGTTTATTAAGTTATAGCACCTTAAACCTGAAATGGTGCCTAAATAAAATTGCATTGAAAATAAGACCCCAAAGTCCGGTAGGTGCTCCTCCTACTCTGAGGCTTGTGGTAAAGCCAAATAGTGCACTAGGGCCACATATGGGATATCTTTGAAAACGGAAGAATTTGGGGAATCAATGTTAAGTTGCATTTCCCTGGTCACAGCTATCATGCTCCTGAGAATAATGGATAAAAACTGAAAATCTGGGAAAAAAAAGCGAACTTTTGAAATTTCACCTCCACATTGCTTAATTTCTGTGAAGTACCTAAAGGATTAACAAACTTCCTAAACACTACTGTAAATACATTAAGGGGTTTAGTTTCTTAGATGAAGTCATTAATGAGGGTATCTAACATGCAGGCCCCTCAAAGCCACATCAGAACTGGACTGGTCCCTAAAAAAATGAATATTGCAAATTTTCTTGAAAATTTTAAAAATAACTACTAAATTTCTAAGCCCTCTTATGTTGTTAAAAAATAAAAAGACGTTTAAAAAATGTCAACCTACAGTAGACATATGGTAGATGCGAAAATGGCACATTTTTTACATTTTTCAGGATATTTTGATATTTTTCACAAATAAGGATTGTACAGACAAAAATTTCTTACTAACTCAGAGCACAATATGTAATGAGAAATCAATTCCTGAATAACATGGATAGGTAAAAGTGTCAAAAAGTGACACTAAAGAGACATGTCAGATTTCAAAAATGGGGCTCTATTAGAAAGGTCAAAACTAGCTGTGGCGTTAAGAGGTTAAGATAAGAACAATTTGGGGTTGATTTGTTTTATAGCAAATACTAGATTAATTTATAGCAGATCTAGCAGAGTAAATATATATGTTAAGCATTTCACTGCAGATTCATAGTAAAATGTAGGTTTTTATATTTTCATCTGCCTCTCCTTTACTGCACAGGCTATAAGGATTGAATTAATTAAACCAGATTCAACTAGATTGTAAAGCACCGCCAATCATAAAACAACTTTCCATAAATGAACAATACAAGCAAGCATAAGAAACTTATACCTAGATAGAGAAAAATGCTTTGTTCTTCACTAATCAGCCTCCTTTCCTCACTGCCTTCTCCCACTCTCTTTTTTGTTCTTTCCGTCATAAATCATTAACAGAATCCATCTTGAAGAAGAGACAGGAAATAGCTTCACTGAGAAACCAGGTTAAAGCTGGTTATTGAAGCCTATTGAGAGGCAGAGAGACACACCTAGATGGTACTGGCTGGTATATGGAGTGTTTTATCTCACCTCACTCCTGGACTGACAGCTAAACTTCCAATTTAACCTTCTCTCCCTTCACACTCAATAGACTTGTATGGGCAGCTGTAAATTGTGCACTCGGTGAAGCTGTAGAGAGAGAGAGAGAGTGGGAAGAGAGACTGATTAATGTAGATGGAAGCATTATTATTTTACTTAATTTGTTGATTTATAAAAAGAGGTTTCATAATTGAAGGTACTCTCAAAAATGTCATGATTGAAAACTAAGAATAAAGACATTAAAAATATTGAATAATATAATAAAACACTAAACTTCAAAATTATAATTATTTCATGTAAACATAGAGCATTGGGTAAACAAGTTAATGTGTATTTGAAGTTTCATTTATACAGAAGTATGATTGATACTTCTATCTTATTGTATCATTAATCTTTGCTGCTGGCAAATTAAAAAATGTTTAGTGTTTTGGGAATTTTTGTAAAATTTAAGTCTAAATCACCCTTACTTCAAACTGGCATCTATATCAGCTGAGATCAAAAGCTAAGAGCTAAAATCAAGCTTCCAATCTGTTATAGTAGCAAAAAAAATAAGAGAAGCTGAAAAAAGCTAAAGCAGCCTGTCATTTATATTCGTAAGACAGTGCATTCTAGCCACTGTCGTAAACTGTGTTTTTGATACAACACTAGCACAATACAAGTTACCTTTCAGGAAACACCTCTTTAATACCACATATTAACACATATATACGAAAAAATAAACCCAAAAAGTTTTAAAAATAATTAAACACTGGGAAAGTTGTACATATTTGGTGAAAATTATATTAATGGGTTAAAAACAGTGATCTTTTAATAAATTTTCCTTTTTAAAACAAATTTTATATAAAAGTGCAGAATAAGTTGAAGGGAATAAAGAAGCTCAAATATAAATTTAGGGAAAATTTTTTTTAAACAATTTTTTTCCCTTATTTTAAATTTTAGTTTTTCCCATATTTCTAATGAGCTGTAAAAATTACTAATGGTTTTAATTTAAATTTTATTATCCCCTACTAAAAAAAAACCCCCCTCCCATGCCTTCTAGAAGTCAGGGTTGGTGTGTTTTCCTTCCTAGGGGTTTTTTATGAATGATTCTTTGTTATGAATAAAGTTTTATTTATAACGCTTAGAAATATTGAATTTTTGGGTTTAGCATACTTTCAAGGTTTTTTTTGGGAAAGAATAGGTATTTTTTCTGTTGAACCCGCATCCAAGTAAAGAAAATTAAAATAAGGGGAAATCAGTGCAAGACAATGCATGCTCATTATTTCAATTATTTTTAGGGGCAGTATAAAAAGGGAAAAACTTTACCCTCAATTTTTAAAATTTCTTGTTTTTTTAACTTTTAGAATGACAAAAGTTTGGTTCCCTTATAGTTTTTTTGAAAATTAATATACCCTACAAAAAAGGTTTCCCCTTTAACAAGGGAAAAATTGAGAATTTTAAAGTAAAAAAATGACCCTTTCAGTTTTATGTTTTATGGGTTTTAAAAGGTTCCTGACGAATGCAACAAACCCATTTCCCTGAAAAAAAGGAGTTCAGGCTTGTGAGAGCTATGTACTTTAGACAAATTTCCCCCCTGTGGGATCCTTTATTTGGAAAGTCATCAACTTGTTCCCTGGGGATCTCATGAAAGGGCAGCCCCCAAAATTTTTTTCAATTTAAAGGCTAAAAAAATTTTCCTTTTAAGTAAAGGGGTTTATGGGAACAAGAAAAACTGTATGTTGTATGAGATAATGCTTGGGATTTTTGAAAAACAGAAATTTTTTTAACTTTTCAAACTTCGTTTGTGTACCCACCTGCTTAGGGAAAAATTCCCCGTCTTAAATTTAATTTAAGGTAACTTTTAGGTTTAGGAAAAAAACCGGGGGGTTTTTTTACGGGGGGAAAAAAAAAGGTCCCGGCCCCCCCTTAAATTGCTTTAAATTTTTTCAATGTTTTTTTAAAAAACAATAGAAAAAGGGAAAAGGCCAAAAAAGTCCCCCCTTTCATCCTTTGGGGAAATGAATTTGGAAAAAAAACCTTTTAAAACCCAAAAAAGAAGTTTTTTGGGGGGATT
>JAODAL010063524.1:0-19193 GCA_025379985.1 Phyllomedusa bahiana
CTTTGCACTGCTTTAAACCCAAACCCCCCCAAATTTATTAAATTTTTTAAAATGGGCCCCTTCTAAAATGACCCCCAACCGAAATGGACACCGACTTCACAGCCCTGTTGCTGTAACTGGATCCTTAGAATATGGAAGTACCATCAGATTTTACCACTAGAACCACACATCGTAAGGTTCAAAAGAGAAATGTTAGACAAAACCGCCAAAATAATAAATTTTAGGGTTTTCCCCAACCCTCCCCTTTTCCCTTTTTAATCTCGGGAGGATTAAAAAACTGGCATTTTTTCTCATCTCCTCATTCTGATCAAAATCCCATCCCTTTTTTCAAAAAAGTATGGGAAAATTGGAAAGAAAGCTGTAGAATCCATGATCAAAGACTGTTATTAATTACACCAAGCAACAAATTTTCCCCTTTTTTTTTTTTTTGTTGTTTTTGTTCCTGGCTAATGAGGGTTATTTCTAAAAAGGCCGAATTTCTCAAAAATTTGGGTTTTTCGGTTCATTTCGCCAAATTTTTCCAAAAAATTTCGTTTCGGCCCCGAATTCCCGGGCAAAAACACTTTTAAAAAAACAGCTTTTTTCCCAGGCGGGCCCAGACCCCAGCGGGGTGCGGAAGAACTTGTGCCATGCTTAAAAAATCAGGGGGCCCTTTTGTTTGGCCCTTCTTAAAATGTTTTTTTAAAAGAAATCACCCCCTTACTGCCCCGCACTTTAAATGTCTTCACTAAAAAATTCCCGGCACTTAAAAAGGGAAAAACCCAACCAAAAAACTCAAGGGGGAAAATGTACCAAAAAATTTCATGCTAGCAAAAGCTGGAAAAAAACAAGCTAAAGAGCTCAGGGGGCAACTTTAGTGAAAAGAGTTTTAAAGGTGAAGGGGGCAGCCACAGCAGCTTTAGGCCCACCCAGTGGAAACAATAAACATTCTGGAGGCGGAAAAACAGAAATTAGCCACAGAGGGGCACAATAAATACAGTGGGGAGGTCACGGGGCCCGGGCAGTATGGGGGTCAACAGGGGGCCCAAAATTTGCCCTTAAAGGAGGGGGAAAAAAACATATAGGGCACGATTTTGGCACAATCCCCACAGGTGGAGGTCAGGGCGGCAGCGGGAATAAAGGTCAGCAGTGGCAAAAATTAACTTTTATGGGGGCGGCAAAACAGTTTTAAAGGCCACAGAGTGGCACAATGATAAAAGTGGGGGAAAGGTCACGGCCAGCAGTATGAGGTAAACCCAGGGGCACAATAAACATTATGGAGGCGGAAAAACGGTTTTAGGGCACAGAGGGGCACAATCACACAGTGGGGAGGTCACGGGGGGCAGCAGAAATTAGGCAGACAGGGCACAAGGGAAATTTTTATTTTTGGCAAAACATTTTGGGGGCCACAGATTTGGCACAAGATACAGTGTGAGGTCACGCGGCGGGCATAGAGGTCAGACAGGGGCCCACAATAAACAAATTTTTGGAGGTGTAAAAAACAGGAGTAGGCCACAGTGTGGGTGGAAAGGGCAGCACCAACGGCACAGCATGAGGTCAGACAGTGGCACAATGCCCACAGTGTGGGGGGCCACACGGGAGTCCAGCAGCGCATGGGGGTCAGAGAGAGGCAAAAAGACTTTCTGCGGTGGCAAAATGGGTATTGGGCCCCACAGAGCGGCACAAAAAAAAAAACTGAGGCGGAGGTCACGGCGGCAGCAGTTTAAGGTCGGGCATGGCCCCCTACAGAAGGGGGAGGTGATGACAGGAGCAACAGCATGAGGTCAGAAGTGGGCAAAAATTTGACATTCTGCGGGTGGCAAAAATAGTATTAGGCCACAGAGCGGCACAATGACTGAGACGGGGGTTTCACGGGGGCCCAGCACATGAGGTCAGGCATTTGGAAACAATGACGGGAGATGGAGGTGATGACAGGAGAACAGCATGGGGGTTTCAAGAGTGGCCACAATGAAATTCTGCAGGTGGCAAAATGGGAAATTAGTCCACAGAGCGGAAAAAAAACAATGATTTGAGAGCTGGGGTTTCCGGCGGCAGCAGCATGAGGCAGGCAGGGGCCCCACAATACAGAGAGTGGATTTATGACAGGAGCAAAGAAATAGGTCAAGAGTGGCCCCAATGACTTCTGGAGGGGGCAAAACAAAACCGGGCCGCAAGGGGCACAAGGAACACAGGGGTGGATGTCACGGCAACAGCAAAGCAGCAGCGCATGAGCAAAATAGAGTGGCACAATGACGAGTGTTGAGGGGGTGGCAATACCAGCCCCGGGTAAAGAGGGTGGTAGGCAGATGGAGAAACTACCCAGCAGATTTTGTGGCATCAGGCGGGGGGCGGCATCAAATAGGGGCTGAGGCAGGTTATTTTAACCCAAACTGACCCAAAGGCCCATTGGTGTTTGGAAATCCGGGCCGATCCAAGCCTGATTCATTTGAAAAAGGGTTTAAACCGTTAACTTTTCCCCGGGTGGAAAAGGGCGGGTTCCCCTTGGGGTAACAAAGGGCCCCGCCCCCCCCACTAAACACCCGCTCTGATCCCCACACTACGGGCCGGGCAGGACAGCTTCCCCAAACTGCAAACTCGGCAATTTGGGGCCCAACACATCCATTTTGGGTCCCCCATTATCCCAGCGGATTTTCCCTAACGGGGGTGGCAGATTTGGGCTGTCCAAGTGGGCCCCACAACCTTTTGGTTCAGGGAAGGCCCAAAGTCCGCTGCTGCGGGTGACGCCCCCCCAAAACTAGGCGGGTAAAAAGGAAGCTGCCATTATTGACTCCAGACTTGGGTTACTGCTGATAAACCCGGGTACTGCCCCACCCCCCCCCCCTTCCCCCAGCAGCCCCCGGCAGAAGTACTTGAGCGCCTGGGGGAACCCCCGGCCCAGACCTGTCAGAGGGGGGTGTTTGCCGCACAAAAGGCAGCGCCAACTGATTACGGAGGATTTCCCTATAGTATTTGAGTTTTTTCCCCTCAAAGCGGGAAAAAGGCTCCCTTTTTGGGAAACCGGTGCGAGGGTCCAAAAAGGGGAAGCCAGAACCCTTCCCTCTCCCGGATGCAGAAAATTCGGCTTTTCACTAGCCAGGCAAATAAGCATCCCTGGGGGGACATTTTCAAAATTAACTCCGGGGCTCCCTGCCTCCTTTTCCACGTAACCCCCAGGGTGCAGGGGGGTCATCGGGCCTCGTTTCCCTCATCCCCCTTCCACCTCCCCCCCTTTGCTCCTGCTCCCCCTTCCCCGGGGGTCACCTGGGTAAAAAAATCCACTCATTTCCCCAGACAATGCTTCTGCTCCAATGTCCTCCCCTCCTCCTCCCCTTTTTAGCCCCCACCGGACCCCATGGGCCCCATGAGAGTAGTCGCCACTCTCCAGTCCCCCCCCGGGGACAGTTTTTTCCCAGCATTTTGTTTCCGGGGACAGAACCTTTGGAATGACGTTTTTTCCATCCCTACCCCTGGCGACTGACAAATAACGTGGCCTCCCGAAGGGCCTCAAAAAAAGGGCAGGTTTCACGCTGAGTCCCCCACTGGCTGACATCAAAGTTCCCACGGGGGATTACTTCGTCTGCCGGGATCATAAAAAAATTTTTTTAAAAAGGCCTTTTTCTCTTTTCATAAAGTGGGCCAAACCATGTGCAGGCTGGAATTCCACCCGGGGGGAAACATTGCATATCAGAGCGTGTTTTGGGGGGGCCTTCCCGGGGCCCCCTTTTCAACTCGGGGAGGGTGTTCCTGGCTTTGTACAAAATGGATAAAGTGCATGCACGGGTTTTCCTCCCCTTTTCAAAGTCTGAAATGGGTAAAAAGACTTCGGGAAACCCTTTTTTACAACCAAAATTGAACACGGCGCCATGCAGGGCCATGGACCATCCCTCCTGGGTGCAGCCGGACACCATTTTCCCCCCCCATTTTTCCTCACCATGGTTCCCGTTTTTCATTTGGGGCGCGGAGAAACCACACATCGATTTCTTGCTGATGACGCGGAGCAGTTCCCCCCCTTTTTTACTTCGTTCGCCGGGCAAGCTGGTTGTGAACTGCGTAAACACCGCTGTGCCCTACACATGGGGTTTGATGGAGCATACTTTGGAGGCTAAGATGGGGTGTGGTGGGGGAAGGAGGGACTTTGGGCGCAGGAGCCAATTTTTGACAACGGGGGGAAAAAAGCCTCCCCCTTCCAATTTTTTTTGGTGTGCCGGGGAAAAGCACATTCCCCCTTTTTGGGCCGAAAAGGGACATTAAGGGCCCTGACCGTATTTTACAGCTCCAACGTCCGCCCCTGCCGTGTCCCCTTGGAACAAACCGATAAGCTAAAGGACGCCCCCATTTTTCTTTTCCTACATTTTTATAAGGCGGAAACTCCCTTTTTTTTGGGAAAAGAAATTACGGCTTGGAACTCCCATTTTCGCCGGCACAAGCCATTGTTCTCTGAATGGGGGCAAGCCACCTTTTGGAAAGGTAGGGACTGCATACCAACAATTTTGGACAGGAGCACGGCCAGCTGCTGCACCTTGGGATGGTTTACCATACTTTTTTTCCTTTAAAATCGCCCCTAAAACGACTGCTGGCCCCAGGGAGTGGCAAGGACAGGACAACTGGACCGGGAGGGATGTCAAAGAAAAAACAGCTCCCCTTCTGCAGAGGGGGTGGAGCCTTGATTTGGCTAAAAAGGCATCCCGTGCCCGGCCGCTGTTTGGCAGCGGCAGGATGTGACCCCCAAAAACGACCACGTTTCCCCCCAGGCCACCGGATGTAAAACCGGCATGTTTTGACCCCAGGGCCTTTGTGCCAACTTTATCCCCTGGCCACCCCCCTTCACTTTCTCCCCACATTTTCTACATAAAACCCATTTCGGCTCCCCCGGGTTGCCCTTAGAAAAAAACTGCCACACCGCCGAGTTACTTGGTTTTTTAACCCCCCCCCAACGCTCCGCACTGAGTGACTACGGCCCCGCTGCCTCCTGAGGCCCCCCGTTCCGCTACCTTCCCGGACCTGCGAAGGGGGGTTTTTACCAACCCGTTCCCCTTTGGGTCCCGACCTCACACTGCTGCAAACCCTGCAGACCCACGGGGGCCCCCCCCAAACCCCATGCCCCCTTTTGGGTTTCGCCGCGCCTGACGCCAAGCTTGACGCCCTTTCTCCTCCAAAGGGTGAAACCCTTGCTTCAACCGGCTCCCAAATGCGGTCCCGCTACATCAACATCTATTTTTTTTTTTCATCGGCACAAATTTCCCCCACACCCGGGCCTTGGGAAGCCCGGGCTACCTCCAACCAAAATTACCACCCCTGGGCCCCTCTCCACATCTATAAAATTTTGCCGCCCCACTGCAAAAAGGGGGGGAATTGGTCCCCCTTTTCTTCGTTGCCAAGTTTGCTGCCCGACGCCCCCTCAAAAATTTTCATTTCCCCGCTATATAGTGGCGCTGAGGCCCCCGACCAAAATGTAGATCCCTGGCTTTGGGAACTGGATGGGGCAGAGGCGGGGTGAGGGCAGGTGGGGGCCCCTGACCCGCTCCCGGGCCTCCAACAAGTGTTTTTGTCTGAGGTTCCCACCGCCCCCTTGGCTGGGGTTTTTCCCGAATTTTCACGGGGGAAGAGGGTGACCTATTCCCAAAAAAAACAAGAACCCTTTGGGGGCTGAACAACACCGGCCCCCAGATGACAGCCCGGGGTTTTTGGCCTCCCCCGAGTGCCCCCGCTGCGACCCTTTCCCCTTTTCTTTTGCCCGCGACCTGGGCCCGTTTCCAGAAAAAATTTTTGCCACTGGCCCCTCGCATTTTCAGAGCCCGCCCCTCCCCTGTCCCGACATTAAATGTTTGTTCTAAAAATTTTACAAAACACTGTTTTTATGAAGCTATCCCGTATATGATAAAAATACACCCTGTTTTTTTACTCCAAATTTAAACCCCGAAAAAAGCTTGGGTAACCCTTTGGGTTTTAAAAATTTCGCTCCACAAATGGCCAGGGAAAAAATTTTCTTGTAAAGGTCGGTTTTCAAGCAACCTTTTGGTGTTTTAAATAAATGGGAAAAGCACAAACAGGTTAATTAAACCCTTCCCCTTTTGAATTTTGCTACAAGAAAAATGTATATTTTTTCGGTGTTGAAAAAAAACGGTTTATTTTTTTTTCAGCAAAACAGCAAAACCCAAAGCTTAATTAAACCCCGGGTGTAAATTGGCCCAAAAGAATTGAGCACCAAAAAACTAGAAACCCTTTTTAGCTTTTTACAAATTTCGTGTTTTTTACGCCCCACAACAATTAAAACAGTTGTAATAACCTTTGCTTTTTGAATTAGGTACCAAAAAAAAAATATAAATATTTGGCGTTGAAAAAAACGGTTTTTTTTTTTGTCCCGCAAAACCAACAAAACAACGCTTAAATTTTTCCCCTGGGTTTAAAAAATTTCGCCAAAGAAATTGGAAACCGCAAAAACTAGTAGCGTTTACAATTGCGTGTTTTCTACGCCACACAACAAGAGATACAGTTTTTTTAAATTTTCCTTTTTCTTGTTAAATTTGGCTACCAAAAAAAAAAATATATATTTGGCTTTTTAAAAAAACGGTTTTTTTTTTGTCACACACCAGCAAAAAAAACGCTTAATTAACCCCGGATTTAAAATTTCGCCAAAGAATTGAGCCGCACAAACTAGAAGCGTTTACCAAATTTTCGTGTTTTCTAGCCACACAACAAGAGAAAACAGTTTTAAATTTTCCTTTTCTTGTGAATTAGGCTACCCAAAAAAAAAAAAATATAAAAATTGGGGCCCCCCCTTTGAAAAAGACGGTTTTAATTTTTTTCACACACCAGCAAAACAACCCTTTAAAAAAAACCCCCGGATTTAAATTGCGCCAAAAAAATTGAGCCCCCACAAACAAAATAGCTTTTACAATTGCTTTTTTTCTACGCCACACAACAAAGAATACAGTTGTAAATTTGCCTTTTCTTGTGAATTAGGCTACCAAAAAAATAATAAATATTTTGGGGTTTGAAAAAGACGGTTTTTTTTTTTGTCAGCCAAACAAACCCGCAAAACAACGCTAATTAAAACCCCGGATTAAATTGCCCAAAGAATTGAGCCGCACAAACTATAGCGGGTTTTTAAAAATTGCGTGTTTTCTAAGCCACACAACAGAATTAAAAGTTTTTAATTTTGGGCCCTTTTCTTTTGGGAAATTAAAGGGTACCAAAAAAAAAAATATATTTGGCTTTTAAAAAGACTGTTTTTTTTTGTCAGCACACCAGCAAAACAACGCTAAATTTAACCCCGGATTTAAATTTCGCCCAAAAAAATTAGCCCCACAAAAATATTTTGCCTTTTTACAATTGCGTGTTTTCTACCCACACAACAAAGGGAAAAAGTTGTAATTTTCCTTTGCTTGTTTAATTAGGCTACCAAAAAAAAAAATATATTTTGGCGTTGAAAAGACGGTTTAATTTTTTTTCAGCACACCAGCAAAACAACCTTAAAATTAACCCCCGGATGTAAATTTGTTCCCAAAAAATTGGCCGCACAAAAATAGTACGGTTACAAATTTCTTTTTTTTCTACCCCACCCCAAAAAAGAGATACAGTTTTTAAATTTTCCTTTCTTGTGAATTAGGGTAAACCAAAAAAAAAAAAAAAAATTTTGGGGTTTTAAAAAAAACGGTTTAATTTTTTCAGCAAACCAGCAAAACCCAAACCCTTAAATTTAAACCCCCGGATGTAAATTGCGCAATAAAAATTCAGCAGCCCAAAAAAAGAATTTGGGGGTTTTGGGATTGTAAAAACGCTGTTTCTTTTAAAAAAAATACACAGGAACTGGCTTTTGATCCCACTTGTTTTTTGAATGTAAAAGCAGCTGCATGGAAAGCACACTGATTTCAGATCCAATACCCCAAAAAATCCCAAAAAAGCACAACAAGAAAAGTCCTGAGACAAGCAGAGACACCCCACAGAAATCGCTGTATAAAAAAACATTCTTCAAAAGCGCTATAACCCCCAGCAGCACCAACCCTATCATTTCAGTGAGAGAGTGTGAAACTCCCAGCGGCGCGCTGGGGGTTATATAGTGCCCTTTACGTCACAAAAACCCGCCCGGGCCTGATTGGCTTTAATCTCCACAAAGTCAAGGGAGGCCCATGCCTTTTTCCTCCCAGAGTGGGCCCTTTTCCCCCCTGTAGCGCCATGTGCTCGCAGCCATTTTAAATCCAAACAAAAGCACACTTTTGTTCACCCCAAGTAAAACCCCAAAATTCACTTCGTCCGAACCCAAATTTTTCCCCGAAAATTTTAAACGGAAATTTCCCCTTCGTTAGAATCAAATTTGCCCATCTCAGTTATTTTTCCCGACTGCTTTTCCTAAAAATGGGGAAATTTTTCCACAAAAACCCTTTCTTTTGAGTGGGACAGTGACCTTTTTGAATTTACCCATTTTACATTGGGGAAAGGCAAATTTGCATTATACCTCATTCACATAAAGTCAAGAAAAAAACAAACTGCTTCAGAGTTAACGTTTATTTTCAAGATTTCCGTTTATATTGTAAATCGCTTTCACGACTCAAACCCCAAATGTAATCTCTCATCATCTTCTCGTTGTACTGTCCTTGGTAGCAATGTTCGAAGTTCATTATATCTTAGTGGAAGCGATCGCCTTTCTCCTCCAAATACGTTCCCATGTTCTCCTTGAATTTATCAAGATGCGCATCAAGCATATGGACTTTGAGGGACATTCTGCAACCCATTTACAGATGGTCTCAACCATCCTTACATAGTTTTTTGGCTTTGTTGTTACCGCAAAAGCTGCAAACTACCACAACAAAGCTGTTCAGGGCCTCTGTCTCCTTTCTGATGAGCATCTCGAGTTGTGATGCATTCGTCTATAAGGCCCAGTTTCATGTGCAGTGGAGGCCTCAGCACCTGCTGCAACCAGAGGCTCCCATTTGACGTTGTTACTCCCTGCAGAGAATTCAGTCAGGTAGCAGGGAAACATGGTAAAACCACCTTGGAAATGCTACCATTTTGAAGTCTCCAATGACCGTCTCAGCCGTACTCGTCATAGTTTAAGGCCTCTAACAAGGTCTTGACACTACTGTAATCTTTTTTTGAGGTGCGTCGAGTGAGCCAGGGGAAGAGGGGGTACTTCTTGCCATTATGGGGTAGCACTGCTTTAAGGCTTCTACATGAGCTTTCTATGAAGAGGTGCCACTTTTTCTGATTACATGCTATGGAAAAAAGTTGTTGATGCTTCCTCTGACCTGCATCTTGAACACTTTCGTCCATTAAGTTAGATTCTTTGAGCCTAGAAGTTAAGTTCGCCATCTAATTTGGTAAGACCAAGGAGTCAGATCAAATCGTTGGGGTAGTAAGGTTTTCTTTCCTCTTCTTCACCTATGAAATCTAGACCGGCAACATCTTCTTCACTCTCTGAGTTGCTGCTAACTTGTGACAGCGGGTCTTTCGCTGGAGGAGTGGGTATAGGAAATTCTATAGGAGAACTCTGCTCATTGACAGTATTTGTACTTTTGTTTCATCACTGTCTTGATCGCAAAAGCAAAGTTTGGGAAGAATAAGGGTGCGTTCCCATGGCAGAGGACAAATACCGGTCGTTTTACCCGACCGGTATTTGTCCTGTTTTGCGGCCGTCCCCACGGCCGCGGAGTGGCGGCTTTTCTCCGCAATGAGCGAGAAAAAAGCCCTCCCCCTTCACAAGCACAGATTCCGGCCGAAAACCGGACGGAAGATTGTGCTTGTAGAATGTTTTACAGGCGGACCGCGGGTGGAAAACCCATGCAGTGGGCACTGCTGCACGGGTTTTCCAAAGAGCACCCGTGCTCATTTTCAGACGGTGTTTCAGGCGGTCTGCAAAACCGCAAACCGCCTGAAATACCCGTGCAGTGGGGACATGCCCTAAAATTGATTTTCTTTATTTACCAGTCATAACACTTATTAGCCAGGAACAAACATTGTGTTACATAGTGTTATTTAAGAGCAGCATTATTTTGCTCCAGTTGGTCATCCAGTCACAAAAGTTTACTCTCTGCTTTAGGTTATATTCACATGTCGAGGATTTCTAAGCAGATTCCTCTTTGAGATTCTTGTTGAAAAGTAAAAGAAAGCGATTACTATTGACCTCAATGGAAATTACACGTAGTTCATATGAAGCATATTTTAAGAGCGGGGTTTTCAAAATTGACACACTGTTAAAAAAATAAATAAAAATAACAGCTCGACCGGGAAGAGACAGCATACATGGTCTAAAACTGCTTTTGGCTCAGTGAAACAGCTTAATGAGACAACCCTTGTAAGGCTGAGTTCACTTTCCAATGTACAAATACTGGTCTAATTCTGAATTCAAATCCGACCAGTATTTTACAGCTGCAGTATTTGGGTTGGGTTTCAGGTCTTCTTCCATCCCATCCCATTGCATTGAATAGTACAGTAATCCGCCATTTTCCAAGTGAAATGCAGTGGATTATTGTGCAAGGTCCAAGTTCTTGAAAAACGTCGGTTTTGAAATCTGAACGTCAGAAAATCCAAGCTCTCTAGATTTTCTATTGAGGTCTATGGAAGTAGTTTACAGGCGTTTTTTGCTTTAAAAAAAAAAAAATTCCACCAGTTTCAAAATCCGAAAACCGTGTCAAAAACGGACTATAAATCATTGCCGTGCAGATGTGCCCTAAGTGGGGCAGACCGCTCCATGCTGCTGTGGACCTCACCAAACTACCTCAAGAATTTGAAGAAGGACACAAATGTCTTATCTTGTAAACCCACTCGACATAGCTGGTACCGGAGATCTCAGCTAATGGAGCCACCTTTTAGTCTTCATGTGATTATATGGATCTGTGAATGGCTGCAGGGTCATGTGAAGACTGAACACTGATGTCATCGACTGGGACAGGTCGAGGCGCTGGAATGAGCTGTTTTTGCAAGGAAAGGTTTGTTTTTCTACCTGTTTTATATCATCACCGATGGATTGACGCATTTGCTATTTTTGGAACAACCCTTTAATCAGGGACAGATGAGGAGAGGAGTAGTATAGCTATCACATTTTGCAACTTAGGCCATGTCTATACAGCAATATTAAAATACTGTCCAAAATTCAACAGCATTTTAACAACACTGGACTGCGGTTCTCAGTGCAGGTTTGCGCTAAAAACCACCATCGACCCTGTACATTGAATGTACTTGAATCTGACGAAGATCTAACAGGTTTGACAGGATTTCAAAACCGACCAGAAAAAATCTGTGCTTTGTAGAATACAGCACAGATTTTTTTTTATTACTGTCTATGGGGCACAAGTTACAGTCAGATTTTTGGCAGATTCTAAATAGACAAAGCCTAATGCTATTATCTGAGAAGGACCCAACTACCTTTTATCAAGGGAAACAATTTTGTGTAGACAAAGATTTTGAATGGGTATTAGCAAATAGTAATGCCTTTCGCTGTGTATTGAACTTGGGTGGAATAGCTGTGGAAGATTAGTATAGCCTAAGATATTGGAAGCACCTTTTAACATGCTATTTGCATTTGTTAACCGAAATCCTCTTCTTTACTTCCCCTGTGGTAGAAAGGTTCGATTATCTCCAACTAAATAAATAAACATATGCTGTTAGTGCTGTGAGAATGCGGAAAGTTTTTGAAAACTTTCACAAGAGTTGGTATTGGCAGACTCAGTGGATACATATGTAATGACTGGCGTTCTCCTGGAAACAATATGGCTACTGCTATTAACACAACATTCCAGCCAAAAGCAGAATCTTTAGTGCTTCTGAATCTTTCTGTACCAAATGAAAGAAGTCTATTGTAAACTCAGCCCAGTTTTTGGCACAAAAGGATCTGTCCTGTGAGCCATGCTGTATTACCTCTGTTGTCTAATATGTATAATAATCTATAGGAAGAATTTATCATTGTATAAAATGCCAGTCATGTTAAAGATTTTTTTTAAAGGGGTGTCCTGGGATAACAATGCTCGTTGGTCCGTCATACTTGCCTCCCGGATGGTCTCCTTCAGTCCCGGGTGCCGTTGCGTTCATCCCGGAAGTAGCCAGTGAATGTTCATGTTCACATGACAGGTGCAGTCAATCACAGGCCACAACATTACATGCACGTGACTTCTGTGGCCTGTAATTGGCTGCAGGTGTCATGTGAATGAAGACCGTTCACAGCTCCAGGACTGAATGGGAGCGTCCGGGAGGTAAGCAAGTTTTATCTTCTATTTTTACTCATACCCGATGAACCAATGAGCATTATAGGGGTTGTCTCACTACATCGAGTCATCTTACCTCAGTCCTGTCTTCTCGGTTTCATTTTTGAATTCATGATCGTGTTTACTGACTTTACTGGCTACTACTGGCCTGCAGTGACGAGCTGATGGAAACACCAGGTCTGTAGCTATAGCAACCAGTGCTGGCAGCTTATCAGGAGACATCAAGCAGGTCTGTAGCTATTGTGACTTGAGGAGCTGATGCAGCCCATACAAGAGGGGATATATAGGAATAGGTAGGACACTGGTGATGGACACCTATTTCAAATCGACTTGTTTTTGCAAGATCTTTAACATAAAATGCAATCTTTGTTGTGAGACAATTCCTTTAATCAGTCCTGGAATCCCCTTTAAATCCCTGATCGTTTATTGGTGGATTGAAACCTCAAGATTGAAATGGCTCTATTTTCAACCTGATGTTTGTTTTCATTTTGCAGCATATTTTGTGTCTAACTCTTAGGCCGTGTTAACACTGCTTATTCGAGCTGGATTGCGCTCTCAATTCCGGCTTGAATAAGGGGCGGGGCAGGTGCGCAGCCCTCCGGCCCCATAGACTTGCATTATCCACGGCGCGTATTGCACCTGGATAATGTGCAGGTCACTTTCTCCCCCCGCGGCGGATTCGCCGAGCAGGTAGGAGCGACGGAATCCACTGTTCTCTATGAGAACGGTGGATTACCGTAATTACTGCGGCGAAATTGGCGCCGTACTGCAGCACAAATCCGGCGCCAATCCGCGCCAAAATAAGCCGTGTGAACGGCCCCTTAGGGTATGGTCACGCTGCATATTTTTCTGAGGAGAAATATCTGCCTGGAATATTCATGCATTAAGTGTGAAAATAAAAATCTGCAGATTTTTACTGTTCCATAGTCTTCAGTAGGAAAAATCGATTTGGAATTGGAGTGGAAATACATGAAGCATTGACATGCTCGATACTCTGCATGAAAGCCACTTGTGGAAAACTATGTGTGAAATCCTCTTGAAATCGCTGGGACGTGGATTCCAATTAGACTTTTCTGTGTGTGAACAAACCCAAAGTGGGTTTCCTGTTGGAAAAATCCAATGTGTGATACGTAGCAGAAATGGCAATGCTGAGGATTATATCTTTGTGGAGGCAGTTTTTGCCTCTGGTTTGAAAACGAGTTACGCCCATCTCAATGTATGGCAGTCAGATTGCCCATGGATATTTTGGAATTCAGTAAACGTTAAAATCGGTCATCGGTTGTAAGGCTGAAAAAGACAGACGTCCATCCAGTTCAGCCTATTGTGCTATAGTGTTGATCCAGAGGAAGGCAAAAAACCCCCAATGAGGTAGAAAAATATCTTCCCAACTCAATCTGACAATCAGAATAAATCCCTGGATCATGCGAACATACCATAAGAGTGGAAGCCAGCTACAATGTAAAACCCTTTACAGCTTCTGGAGTAATTTTTGCATTACACCCCCCGCCCCCACCTTCCTTGCTCTTTTGACAGAATTGTTTAACATATAGCTTACTTAACTACTACTGATCCTAAATTGCTTAGTTACAAATTGCATAATATTCCAGTGGTGCAATTAGAATTATGTAGATTTAAGAGCTGCACTGCACGTAATAATGCATAGATCTTTTAAATTGTTGAACGTATATTCTTTACACTTTGCACTGCAGTTATCTGTTCTGAAAACTAAAGGGGTATTCTCATCACAGCAAGTGCTGCTGGAAGGCCCAATTTCTATAAAGTAAGCAATTTTCAAAATGCATGTTCTTAAACAATATGTATGCTTTACCTAATACAGGCCTTTTTTGTACCCTCAACTTGCTCTCTTGTCTCCTTGGTTACCAACCAACAATGAAAGGAGTGCTGGCCCATAATGCAGTGTAACCTCATATTTTGGCCTCCTACTCTTTGCTTCAAAAAATTTGCAGTGCGGGCAAGTGGTGCTGCGATGACTTCACACCACTTGCCTGCAGGTTCCTAATACTGCTTTTTGAGCAGTTCACAGCACACAAGTTGAGGATGCTAGAAAGATATTAGGTAATCATATACATATTTTTTAATAACATGCATTTTGAGAATTGCGTACTTTACAGTAATTGGCCCTTGTAGAAACACTTGCTGTAATGGGAATACCGATTTAAATTCTAGGAATTGAGCTCAGAAGACCTGTACACAACTCGTACAACATATTTACCAAGTTACACAACTTTGTTACTTATACGAGTACATTCTGAAATAGTGATGAAAGGTATAATGTTATGGTATATTGTTGGGTTTTAGAGTTGCTGGTTATATATTCAAAGTTGGCATTATACTTCACTTTTGGGGTATGTTCGGCGCGGACATATCTGCGCTGAAAACGCGTTGTTTCCGTCTTGAAAATCACGTGCTTGCAAGCGACGAGTTTAGGACACGGGCAGGTTTCTGCCTCCTATACTTTAACAGTATAGATGTCTCAAAGGATTGACATGTCTTCTTTGCAAGCATGGCCGCGGATAATGCGTGCCGAATAATCCTCTAAACAATAAAACTGATTTTACATTACGTTCTATGAGAAGTGTTCTACAGGAGTTTTGGGCGCTTATTTAGGGATATATAGGGTGCGCAATACGCCCCAAAATAAGCGTCCAAAAGTGTTGTGTGAACATACTCTTAAATGGCATGCTTAGAGATGCAGAGTGTAACAAGAACTTATCTATTATGTATAATGCAACAGGGTACTACTCAAAACTAAACAAAATCCTGATGCAACAATACAAATGGAAGAGGGTGTATTGGGAAGCATTATCTTTCCAGTAAAACAATGGTCAGAGATAGTGAGAGGTAACGAAATCCAGTGCCAGAGGGGAAAATGGTATAATGATGACATGTCCATTGCCCTTGAGAATACTGTTACCACCATGTATTGTATTTAGGACTTGTCATTGGATTGTATCAGCGAGACTTGGTTTGTAATGCTATATCTAATGTTTGTTAATGGTGTACTGTATTTCCCAGTACGACTGTTTGCTTTGCAGTCTGCATATTTAAGTGTATTCTGGGAATACAGTGGAAAATCCCTGCTGATAGGAACATGTAAGGGTGGAGATGTTACACTCTTGTAATGAAAGTGAACAGTCTGGAATTTATGGGAGGGAATTGCTTCTAAAGGGCTGAAGAAAAGAGGTAGGTCTGTGTTCAGTAAAAGAAAAATTGGAAGTCTGGTTTTAAGATCTGTTATGGTTTAAATAAAAAAAAAAAAAGTTTGTTTCTGCTCAGTGGGAATTTGTGCCAGTCATCCATTAACATTATACATCCCCAGCACGTCTGTTGAATGAAGTATTACCAAACTTGTCGTCAGTGAGGACACTTCTGTCATTGCTGTCTATCTGTTGGTCTCCATTATTCAGGTACTTGTGTTGATGTGTTAAGCATTTTTCATGCGTTTACAGTGAAATTACTTTATTATATCTTAGAAAAGAATTATTTGCATATTAAGTTGTTCTACAGTAGAGCCCGGAAGCCTGTTGCAGAT
This sequence comes from Phyllomedusa bahiana, assembly GCA_025379985.1. NCBI lineage: Eukaryota > Metazoa > Chordata > Amphibia > Anura > Hylidae > Phyllomedusa > Phyllomedusa bahiana. Next base: position 15,730 of record JAODAL010063524.1, read on the forward strand.
TACATGGCTTTTAAGGGCCAGTTCACACCTATTTTGACACAATATCAAAGGAAAGTGGGAAAACTGACACGTGTTTTTTTTTTTTTTTTTTTCTTTAACTTTTATTCTCTGGGATGCTTCACCACTAGGGAGTACAATTACTTTTACACTGTGTTGCAATTCTGAGAGATTGCAGAATAGCAATTGATTATTATTGCTTTCCTAGGACACCCTTGCATTGTGGGATAAGAGTTATCACCAATCTTAGCCACTAATGGTGGGTGCTGGCTATAATTAAAAGCAGACACCTGCCGAGTGTGGAGTGACTTGGGCGAGTGCACCTGCTCCATACATCCTTATTGACCTCGTGACTTTTTTTTTTTGTTACTTGAAACATACAGTGATCGGCCATAATATTTAACCACTGACTAGTGAAGTGATTAACGTTGACAGTTTCTGGATAATGACCGAATGTTAAGGGGTGGGATATATAAGGCTGCAAAAGAATATTCTCCTCCTGAATTGTTTGCAAAATGGGCATTTAGATGGATTCAAGTGACGTTGAATGCAGCTAAATTGTGATAATTGGTGACTGGCTCAGTGCCTCCAAAATGGTAGAGGGGTGGGTTCTCTGTGTTATTTGGCTAGTAGTCCAAGGGAGGACAAACTTGAAACCATTGATGGGGTCATGAGGGCCCCAGGGCTCATTGATGCATGTGGTGAGCAAAGGCTAAATTGACTAGTCTGACAATGCAAGAAAGCCATTGTGGCTCTAATATTGGCTGTGATAGAAAAGTATCTTGCTACTAAGAGACTGTGGAGCTCCAGGATGGTCAGTGTCCATGCTGATCTCGGTCCGTTGCTGAAGCACCATGATCATCAGATCTGGACCATGGAGTGATGGCAGACAGTGGCATGGTGAGCTGTGTAGGTATGTGTGTGCTCCTGAATACACAACGATAACCAGACAAGCTAGCAAAGGCATTCTGATTCTCTGGGTAATGTATTGCTACACATTCTTGGGTTCTAGCAATTATGTGGCTGTCACTTTAACATTCACTAGCCACCGGAACACCATTGCTGACCAACAAGACCCCTTCATGACAATGGTATTTAGAAGAATGCACCCTGACATGCTGCAGAAGCTGTTCAGCAATGGTTCAGAGCATTACATTGGCCTCAAATTCGTGAGATTTCTGTCCGATCAAGCATGTTACAGAGCAGGCCCACAACAATTTTTTCATAGAAGTCAAAGGCAATGTCTTCCCATGTACAGACGGCGTGAACCAAAGACAAGTAATGGCCATCACCTATTCCCTTTTTATTGTAATAAAGTAACTGATATCTACAAAACGTGATTTTTAATGTGAACGGGTCGTTTTGTGATAAGATTTAATACATTTTTTTTATCCCTTGTATGGCAATAAATGAATTATATCCATGAAACCCACAAACCACAGTTTTTCACAGCCCTCAGTACTAACGGGAAAGCCCAGAAAATAAATATTTATGGTAGGTAAAAAGGTTTAGCAGCTGTTAATCCTTTATTTTAAGGTGGGAAAAATAAAATTTTCTGAAGCACTTTTAGATGGCCAAAGTGTTGCTGGTAGCTTTTAATCAGTAGATCGAAATTTTCCCTTCCCTCAAGGTTGCATTACGTAGCGAAATAATAGCCAATTTTATAGCACAGAGAATTTTATAAATATGTGAAGTATGCTGTTCATCATAATATGCTACATTTTTAAGTAAATAATCTAAGTAATATAAAGCTCATTCAGAGCAGGCGCAAAGAATGTAAAGAGGGAAGTAGAAGCAGATGAGAGATACTAGCTTGGCTAAAATCCTTTTTGCTTTCTCAAGCCTGTGGTCAAAAGCAAAAATTTAGGATTGTTTTCAAAAAACAAAGGGGGGCTGTGGGCTTCTCGCCCCTTTCCATAATGCCTTTTGATATGAGATGCTTAGTAGAGTGCGAAAAAGGCAAAACAAATCTTACCGCCGTTGTTTGGTGTCTCTTAAGGAGAGACTCCCTTTCCGGCCCCCTGATGCCTCCCACACAGGGCCCGAGTTTCGCTCTGCTCTGAACTGATGGGGCAAAATTCCCCGAAAAAAACGTTGTCTGTAGATGAGGGGTTTAGCTTGGCTTTTAAAAACCTTTTTTCTTTTTCAAGCCTAGTAGGGCAAAAAGCAAATTTAGGATTTGTTACATCCCCCAGAGGGCGCTGTGGGTTTTCAGCCCTTTTCCCATAATCCCTTGTGATATGCAGATGTTTTTTGAGTGCGAAAAGGCAAAACAAATCGTAACGCCGTTTGTTCGGTGCTTCTTCAAGGGGTTTTGTTTCCCTTCAAGGGGAAGTTTAAAACAGTGTCCTTTTAACCATTTAGAGCAGACACCAGTAAAACAAATATATGTAATATGCAGCTGTGTTACTAAAAATGCTTATTAGTTTCTGAAAGTATTCATGTTTCCAGAAATCATCTAGGCTTCTCTTTTGCTAAAACATATCTGAAGTGACTGTTCCACAGCTTCACAGGTCAGAAGAAGTCTTTTCACCGGTGGCGCTTGAGTCTGCAAGCAGGAACTAAAAGTTTAGCTTTTGACTAGAATTGTGGAGTTCTAGAAGCTCCCGATTTTCATCAAAATGGTGTGTCTCGGTTGACACCGTGTCATTGCCGTGGCAAAGTGGGCAGACACTGCTTCTTCTGTTAGTTGTTGGGAAAAAAAGATATCTCCTACCTTCATTTGACCCGGGGCTTCCAAGCGCTCCTTTTGGTTGTATATCGTTGCCAAGTGGGTCAGTCTTCAGAAATTGTCAAGTCTGCTGGTCTGTGTAAAAATGGGGGTCCCCCTTGCTTTTTCCTGGTTTTTGGGGGTTTTTTTCCCTGTTTTTTTGTTGTGTGCTTTCTACTGATTTAAAAAAACTTGCCTCAAATTTTTTTTCACTTATTGACAAGAATTATGGGTGACCTGTAGGTATTTTGACGCTCAGATGCCTTTTTTTGTTTTAGTAGTGTGGAATGTGTTTGAATCTATGAACATGTTCTACTGCAGGTCATAAATGTAGTGCTTTCTAGCTACTAAACGCACTTCTGGCTCAGGTAAACCACTTTTAAAGTGCTCTACCGGCCCTAGCAGTGATGTGCCTGGTTTTGCCATACGAAGCTTAAATGTGTAGATCATTGGGTTTTGGTGACCGTCTCCCGCACGCCCCCCCCCCCCCTTTCCCGAAATAGGCCATGACAAAAATGCCGCAGGCGCCCGATAAAGCACCCAATTTTGGGTGCGCTTGTAATACATCGAGTGCACGGGCTGGCCGTTTTTGGGGGTTTAAGGATCCAGATGATTCGTCATAACCCGAAATGATACGGCATATAGGAAATCTTTTGGGTCTTCCCCAAGTCTCCCGCGTTTTGACTTTGATGTGCTTTTGACGCAAAGGTTTCCATCTGTGACCCCCGGTTTGCAGGGTTTCCCTCTGGTCCCCTGG
>JAODAL010063525.1:0-19192 GCA_025379985.1 Phyllomedusa bahiana
TCAGTGTTTAAATAATGAAAAAAAAAAAAAGGAACAAAAAACAAAAAGAGAAAAAAGAACCCCCAAAAATATAAAACATTAATAAATCAGCTGTAAAATTGCCAGCAGTAAAAATATTCCTGGCTAAAAAAAAGATCCGGGTGTCCCAAACGTGCCGTAAAATTTTTACTTAGGGAAACTTTTCCCCCACAGCGCATTTTTTGGTTTTGAATTTTTTTTTTTTACTTTCAGTACGTAAGTAAACGTCTTTTTTGGGCCAAAAGCTTTTTTCAGTTAACTTATATGTTTTTTAAAAAGTGACTAATCAATCCCTTGGTTGGAAAATCTTAGGGTTTCTTTTACACGGTGCGTTTTTTTTGGGCCCCAAATTTTTTTTGCAATTTTTTTGGGTGCGTTTTTTTTGGGAGAAGGGACAACAAATTAAAAGCAAAAACCCTTAGTTGCACAAAAAACCATCCAAAAAAAGCAAACAAAAACCCCAAAAAAAAACCCACCGTGTCAAAGCAACCCTTAAATTGTGATTAAAAATGTAAAGGGGGGCTTTTCACAAAGACTTTTTTAAATTTTTTTTGGTGGGAAATTTTTTTATTTAATTTTTGGAATTTTTTTTTTTGCAAAAACGTAAAACATTAAAAAGCGGGGCCCTTTTTTGCACAAAAAAAACCCCTCCAAAAAAACACTCCCCTGTAAAAGCACTCTAAGGGTAAATTTTACAAAGGCTTTTTTTTGGGCCCCAATTTTTGGGGACGTATTACCTGCCGTACGCGCCCCTAATACGGGGCGTAAAGTGCCCCAAACATTACGGTAAAACCACAGTTTCCATAGAGAACTTAGAACGCCCCCTCTCCCCGCCCCGTAAAAATTAAAATTGAAAATTTTAAAACTGGGGAAAAAAAAATGACCCGTTAATGCAAGTCTATACCGGCGGGGTGGGCCCCCCTGCCACCCCCCGCATCACGGGGTACCCGGGGATCACGCCACCCCCAAAACACCCGTGTAATTTTTCGGGACGTACATACGCCCCCCGCAAAATTTAAACCTTTTTAAAATTAAACCCCAACCCCCTTTCCAAACAATTAAAAAACTGAAGGCCTTTTTCTGGGATTAAAGGCAGTTTAAAATTTCAGCGCAGTTCTTCAAGTGAAAAAACCCACAAAACCGCAACTTTTTGAAAGCATTTCCCAAATGAAAAGCTTTCTGGGGTAATTATTTTTGTTAGGCCCCCGTCATATAAGGGGCAGAAATTAAAACATATATTTTGCAATTAACTCCAATGACAATTTTGGGTTTTCCCTGTATATAAAAAAGGGTTTTTACCCAAAGCTTACAAAATGCGCCCAAAAAATTTTTCCCAAATTTTTGGTGCCACAGCAAAAAGAATCAACCCCGGCATTTATTTCATGGTATTAAAGTCCCCCTGGATTGGCACAAAAAAAACCCGGTATTTAAATCCACGGGGGGCAAAGGCCCAAAAACCCTATTCCAAAATCATGTTCCAAACCAGGGGCCCCGTTTTTGTGGGATAAAATTAGGATACATGGAAAAAATGGAAAACTCCACGGATACTACAGTTTTGGGGCCCCTGATGGTAAAACAGATAAACCCGTTGATTTGCAAAATAAAAAAAAAATTTATTTTTCCCACAAATGTCAACTCAATTTCAGACCCCTTTTTTTTGTGGTATTTTTTTTTGGGATGGCCCTTTAAAAAAATCCCGGGTGGAATTAAAGGGCTGGGAAAAAACCACATTTTTTGATCCATCCCCAGTGGCAAAAACTTTGATTAATAAGTTAAAGTGTCCAAAATTGGGCTATGTTTGCCCTAAGGGTCTATAGGCCCGTCAAGGCCCCGTTTTTTTGGGATTTGGGGATAAAATTTTTCATGGTGTCCCAACGGATACCATGAAAAAAAAAATCAATTTCCCTTTGGGCCACTTTAAAATTTTGGGAAAAAAAAAAAAAACTATGAACCCAAAAATGTCAAAAATTAAAAAAAAACCTTTCCCCTATCCCCAAAATTTAAAGCCTGTTTTTAAACCAAGACTTTGGGGACACCCCTGGGAAGTTGCCTTTATCGGCTTCCCTTTTTTAAACCCTGCAAAAAACTTGGGAAAAATTGCCTGGTTTTAATAAATGAGATTTTTATTAAATAGAAAGGGGGGGGTCTGAAACCAAATGCCCCCAACCCCCTGTTTATTTACTTTTTTGAAATTTAAAAATTGCACTTTTAAAAAAATTTCTCCAATGACATTAGCATCCCAAAATTTTACCAAAATTCATTTTCTAAAAAAATCCATTAAAAAAGAAAAAAGCAATTTTTTTGCGTAAAATACCCCATACCACATGGCCAATTTTTTAAAGATTTCCCCCAGCTTTTTGAAAAGGGAAAATTTTAAGGGGTTTTTTTTGTGGGGGAAAAACCCAAATTTTTAAATTAAATCTGCCAAAAAAAATAAAAAGTTGATTTCTAAAAACAAATATTTAACTTTTCCCCTTGATATTTTCCCACTCCTACCTTTAAATTTCCTCCTCAAACAAGGAAGGGCCCCATGGGATTTTGAGACTATAATTCCAAGGAAAAAAATAAAAAATTGTAAAAACAAGCAACCCCAAAAACCCAAAAACCAAAACGGTGATTCAACAAGGGCCTAATTTAAAGCGGACCGTAAATAAAAAAAAAACGAACAAGAACAACTTTAAAAAAAACCCTTTTTTCACAAACCCCCCGGGATTACCAACTTTCCACTTTAAGAGAAATCTTATCCACAAATCTTGGGGTTTAAACTTGCTTTGGGGTTGGGACCCAATATCTCCCGGTTTTCAGGTCGCATTACATCTATGTCATAGACTCCCATGGGCAATAGTATGGGGCGAAAGGGTGCCCAGTAATTTTGGTGCCTTTTGCCCCAAAATTTTTCGCAGCCCCGTTTCTCAAAATGTAAAGACAGGGGCACTTTTTTCCCAAAAATAGGCCCCATTTTGGTGGGGACGCGCCACTTTTTAAATTTCCCCAAATTGGGGTTGTTCTGGGGGCTGTCGCACCACAACCGTAGGGGTTTTAAAACATATATGACGGGGGACGACAAAAAATGGGGGGCATTACTTATTTAACAGATAGCCCCCGTTAAAAATGGTTTTTAAACCCGAGCCTGCGTTTGTTGTAGCGGGACTAAAAGCGCCAAAACCCATTAAACCCCCAAAATCGTGTGTGTTTTAAAAGATTTTTTCAGGGTCCTATATTGGGGCATGCAGTTCCCGTAAAACATAAAATGGGAAACCCCTCCCCTATAGCGTTCCCCCGAAGGCCTTTCAGGGGCATAAATTAAATGAGGTAGCAGACCTAGCAGCTGCTACCCCAGTAGTTTCTGTCCCCGGGGGCCGGGTTTCCCCCCTGAAAGAAAAACTGTTCACCGCCGCGGGCCCCCCCGCCCTTTTCCTCTGAAAGCCCGGCCCTTGTCCTGGCGTTCAAAGCAGGAAACCCCCTTGGCCCCTTTCCCCTCGTTTTCTGGGCCCGGTAAAAACCAAAAGGGATTAGGCCCTTTAACCTACCCGGCCCCAAACCCCCCCATTGTTTGGGGTCCAGATGATGTTTATATCATCGCGTGCCCGCGCCGGCTCAAAAGGCTGGGGCCGGCCCGCTTTTAAACCCTGGAAAGGTCCTGTAAAAAAACCTTTTTCCCTTTTTTTTTTTTAAAAAACTAATTTTACCCTACCTTAAGCCGCCCACCTAAATGGGGGGCCCCCAAACCCCCAAACCCCTTTCAAAAATGGGGCCCCTAAAAACTTAACCCCTAAAAACCTGGGGCCCCTTTTAAAATGGGCCCTATAGCCCAAAACCCCTTTTGCTTTTTCTAATTTTAAGGGCCACTATAACCTACCCCAAAAAATCTGCCTAACTATATGGGGCCCCCCCATAGCCAACCCTCTAACCTGCCTACTAAAACCCATATTGGGGCCCCCAAAATTGCCTACCCCCCCAAACCTGCCCCAACATACCCATAAAAGGTCCCCCCCAAAAAATTACCCTTAAAGCCCAAAAAAAAACCCAACCCATATTGGGGCCCCCTGTAGCCAAACCCAAGAACCCTTTTACCCATATGGGGGGCCCCCTCAACCTAAACCCCCAAGCCTACCCTACCTATAGGGGCCCCCCCCAAACCACCTTTAAAACCTGCCCACCTATGTGCCCCATGTTGGGGCCCCAAAAAACCTACCTAAACCCCACCTACCTATTTTTGGAGCACCCCAAAAAACCCAAATACCAATTATTTTAGTTTCCCCCCCAAAAGCCTATCTACCTAGTGGAAAACCCCCTGTCGCCTAACTAAAAACCCCAAATGGGGCCCCCGCCCATAAACCCTTTCCTACCCATGGGCCCCACCCCCAATAACCCTAAACCCACCTATGGGGGGGTTTCCCAAATATAGCCTATCTAACTACCTACCAACCTATGTAGGCCCCCCCAAATAAACCAAAACCAAAATATCCCACCAATTTTGGCCCACCAACAGCCTATCTCCTCACAAGAACCAAAATATAGCCTGCCTTTCCTCCCTACCTATGGGACCCCCCCCTATAGCCTACCTACCTAGCTACCTGTGGCCACCTACAGCCTACCGTGACCCACCTACTGCCTACCTAGATACCTGGGACCTAGCAACAGCCTACCTATCTACCTGGGGGCTGCCTACCTAACTGGGGCCTAACTACTGCATACCTAGGGCCAATCTAGCTACCTGTAGCCTACCTAAGACCTGCCTAACTACGGCCTACCTAGGACCAATCTAGCTACCTATCTGTAGCCTGCCTACCTAAATGGGACCTATCTACCTACCTGTGGCCTAACTACTGCCTTCCTACCTACCTGGAGCCTACCAACCTACCTACCTAAGGCCTATCAACCTATCTAATGAAGGTCTATCTGAGGGGTACAGGCCACCCAAAAGTTTGCTATGGGGCCCAGACTTCCCTAGTTATGCCCCTGACTGCCGGATGATTTTTCAGGCAATCAAATGGACAACAAAGTAGTAAAGCCCATGGAACTGCTAATTAATACTTTCTGCAGTATATTAAATACCAACTGCACCATTTCTCCTTGCCACTTCAAATGTCAATTCAAAAGGGTTTTCCCAGAAGTGGCATTGATCACTTATTCACAGCATAGGAGATAAATGTGTGATTACTGGGGGTCCCACTGCTGGGATTTACCCTGATCACTAGAACAGGGCTCTGATGCTGCTCTATTCAAATATTTCCTGGCTACTGGATGAGAGCAAGATAGAATAGGACCCCCAGCAATCCAACATTTATCACCAATCCTACGAGAAAGTGATAAATGCCAATTGTGGGAAAAACCATTTTAAGAGGTTTACCCATCTAGCAGTTTTAAATCTTCACAACCTCCTCAGCTTCACACTTCCATTGCAGGCTGTAGGTGGATCTACAGCAGTGACTGACATTACAGCTCTGCTAGCTCCTATTCCTAGCTGGTGATGGAGGGTTTGTGAAAAATAATGCTGTACAAGCAGGGTTTCTGACTTTAAATGTGAGCTAGCATAGCTTTAATAGATATGTGCTCTGCAGACCTGACAGGTTGGTACAAAGTTTCTGTCTAGTCTACAGGGTTAAAGGTTTTTTGAGTAGAATAATAAAATCAAAAAGTGAAAAGCAGATTTAACATGTCAGGAAGTGAATTCACCAGCCTGACTAGACCATGTGGTGGTCCGTAACTAAAGAGGTTTGTGTAAACTAGCAGTTGATACAACTGCTTTAATTCTGGGATGAAGCAAAATTGGTATTTGAAAATAATCTCTACTTACTTTTGCCTACATGTTTAAAGCTAATTAATTTGATAGAAAAATGTATTTAAGTTTTCCATTTTATTTTTTTTTTTTACTTTTTAGTATGTTGTATTTCCAGAAAACCAGATGAAGCCAAATATAAAATCTAGATATTAAATCTGTGAGCATGAAATGTATGCATAGGGCCCCAGAAACCTGTCATGGCTAGAGATAGCTGAACTATTACACAATGTAAGCACTTTTATTCCTTTGTGTTGCCTCTTTTTGTCATAGGCTGTCTTTCGAATCTGGACCTTTATTCTTATTGTTTGAAACACATCCAGACGGACCCAGAAACCTGTCGTGGCTAGAGATAGCTGAACTATTAACCAAAATAAGCACTTTTATTCCTTTGTGTTGCCTCTTTTTGTCATAGGCTGTAAGTTCTTTCGAATCTGGACCTTTATTCTTATTGTTTGAAACACATCCAGACGGACCCAGAAACCTGTTGTGGCTGGAGAATACTGGACCATTGCACAATGGAAGCACTTACTCTCTTGTGTCACCCTATTTTCTCATAAATTGTAAGTTGTTGTGAGTCTGGCCCCTCGTTCTTCTTGTCTGAACAATTAATTACAGTAGTTACTATGTGATGCCTGATTTGGTCTGTACATGTACACTGTGAACTGTGAAGTGCTCTGGATTATGATGATGCTATATAAAAAAAGATGAATTGTTATTGCAGAAGAGATGTACTGCACATACAAGGAACAGGAAATTGGTTTTATTTGTGGTCGCTAGCTGTGGTCTGCTGTTCTACAAAACATCATTAGGATGTAGGATGCTAATTGATGTACCTCACTTCACTGTTGATCAGGGTTCTTTACTGGATTAATGTGAACATATGTTATTATCATTATTAAAATATGAAGAGGCAGTCAAAGAAAATAGCTTTGACCTTTAATTGAAATGAAGCCAATAAACTAATCTGCATAAAGTATAATGAACTATGAGATCATCGTTCTTGTTGTTTCCTTTCTTTTTTTAATTGGGTTTAATACCATCTTATCTAAAGGGAAATCATGGACTGTACTTAGGCAAAAAGATTAATTTGGTAGTCATCTTCTCTACACAAACAGTGTAATTTAATGTGTGACTATCTTATATAGGTCCCATCTCATCAATGGCTGACAGATGTAGGTCCATCCTCTGGGACCACCACCTATTTTGAGATCATATGTTCCCGTAAAGGGGTTTTCGCACTACAAAGATTAGTTTTCAACATGTAGGAAACACTAAATGAAGATGTTTTACAAATCTATTGCTTTGTTCCTTTTTATTTTTGTTGAGGAGCTACAAATGATTTTATCGTCTTCTGAGGGCTTTCTGGTTTCTTTAGTTACTGTTTGCTTGTTCTACCCTGCTGTTTGTCTTATCTGATAGCAGGGAGTGATGTCATCACAAGGGGGGGCAAAGAACTACTGCAGCTGAGACGCTAGTGTGTTATTGATCTTTCAGAACATAAGACATATATTTTTTACGTTTTCTTTAGCTCTGATGAATCTCTGGACCTGTTAGCAGGGAGAGTGATCTATTTAGCAAAAGTCTGAATTCTACAGTGCTCAATGGCTAGTGAACCAATGCTTTGACCAAGGATGTGACAGGATGCATGAATGAAAGAATGCCACTGACTCTATGAAACAGTGAGATGAGATAACCCCTTTAACTCTGTCCTCATTTTTGACACAGCTGCAGAGAACAAAGAGTTGGACACGCATGTGAGGCTTTCTTTGTTCACTTCAATGGGAATTTTGAATGCACACTTAAAAAGCTATGCTTGGAACTCTCATAGAAGTCAAAAGAAACAGCCACACATGAGCAGCCAGCTCTCCATTCACTGTGCCCACAATAAGAGTGAGGATCCATAAGAAGACCATTGTTTTTGAAGTGTATGTAGAACCTCTGAGTATATGCCATAAATGTTCCCTTTTAAGCTGGACATGACCATTAGGTAATCATCTGGAGATCCCAAAACTGTTGACACAAGTCAACAACAATCTAACATAACAATGGACAGCATTGCATCTGGACCAGTGTCTGCAGTTTTGGAAAATAAGGTTTGGCATGTACAATCCCTTGCTTACTTGGGAGATAAGTGGTGATTAGAATATCTGGCAGCTGCTAATCTCTCTTCCTAGATCAATAATCTTTATACTGAGCCCAATGCATTTTTCTTTTTGCTAATACAGGAAGATGGGACATCAGAGCCTTCTGCAAGGAGACTGGAGCTCTAAGATCAAGAACTATATTATAGGCAATTAAAGCCAGGCAAAAAACCCAAAAAAACATCACATTGGCACTTAGTTCTTTGATAAGACGGATGCAACAGACACTAGGGGCCACATGTATGAAACAGTTTTGGTCTAAACAACATAACTCACTTTTTTCCCATTAGGTTTTACTATGGGGGAAAAAAAGTTGTGTTTTTGACCAAAAAACAACAATTAATACAAAAAAAACCGTATTAATATGGGATAAAAGTGAGTTTTAGACCAAACATTCATACATTGTGGCCTAGATTTTGCACTGCAAGCCGGACTCTTGTCCAAAAGAAGATTTTAGGGGTGTTACCTTTCGTGCTTTGACGGCATATCGACAGGACATGGCATCAAAGTGTAATAGGTGCGGATACCACCCCTTGGACCTATACCTATCCTGGGAACAGGCCCCCAAAAGTCTCCATATAGAATAGAAAGTCGGTCCTGCTTGCGCACAACTCTCCATTCCGTTCTATGTGATCCAAGTAAAACTAAACACACCGTTCACTATACTCAGGACTCATAGAACAGAATGGAGAGTGGTGGGCAAGCGGGACCGACTCTTTTCTGTACAGAGACTTTTGGGGGCCCATTTCTGAGATAGGTCCTATCGATATGCATCAAAGTGCTAGATGGGAACACCCCTGAAATGTATTTGGCGATCTTGATTTCTAACAATGAAAGTTTTCTTTTGAATTGGTTCACAGTCAATGTATTGATCAAGGAACCATATAGAAAAAGGTTTTCCATTCTTTATATAAAGTAACTGCTAGTTGTGGAGGGGTTAAAATAAAAAAAATACTACTAACCTTTAAAACCTGCTTAGTTTCACTGCCAATAATGCCCATGGTGCGGCAACCAATCACTGTCCTCAGTGGCCTCTTCCTGCATAAACATGACTGCTGAAGCCAGTGATTGGCTGCAGTGCCATGTGAACAATGAACGTGATGTCATCGGTAGGGAGCAATGATAAAGCTACAACAAAGCTGTTTCAGAAGTTTTATTTTTTTTCAAAAAGAATATCCAACCCCTTTAAGAAAATGTACACATTTGCAATCACATTTTCTAGTGCGTAATGCCTTCTATGTGGCAAAGCTAAAAAACAGACTTGATTTCAAAGATCTATTTTGTCTCTAGCTTCTATGCAGATGGTATGATTTTCTTTAAATCAGGACTATCAGTAAAGATACTTCATGTCTTTTTCAGATTCAAGTGGAACATTACAAATATGCATAAGATTTAAAGGGAATCTGTTGCCAATTTTTTTTTTTCACTTATTAGAACTAGACCCTGATCCATATTCTTTTCTTCTTAGCCATTTTTATTGTTTGATTGTACATTTCTCAATTCTGTTGTCTGTATATGATTGTGGGGACAGCTTTCTTGTCTGAGTTGCTTTTTACAGCATTAAGAAGGATGCTTTACAGCAGCTTCATGCACATAGGAGTCTGTGAACTGGATCAGTACCATTGACTTCTATAGGAGCGTTTTCTAGGCATGCTCTGTGACCAGGGAAAAACAGGTCAATGAGCTAGGCAAGGGGGAGAGGGTGAACTTGTAAAACTTCTCCTATTGTGGGACTGGTGGATCCTGTGTTATCTATACCCCACTGGTGTATCTTTCAGTGATGTTGTACCTCGGCTTGGCTAATAATGAGCAGACTGCTGGAAAATCTGTCTCTATATAACAGGAAGTGTCAGACTTGTTATTAGGCTTTGGTGGCCAAAGGTTGAAAATGAATGACTTAAGGGGTGTTTCATTTCTATTGAATGGTCTCAGAAATAAGGGGACAGTGAATACAAGCAAACTTTGAAATGGATGTCAATTAGCACAATGTCATTGTTATTACAGGATCCCTTCATCTTTCTGTGTCTGTTTTACACTGATATCCGTGCTGGTCAGATCCCTCCTCCAAGTACCCCACACAACACAACTACACACACCAACCAACACTGTTATCCAGTGCTAGGTCAGATACTCATCCTTGCAATTTCATAGCTGCGTGCTCATTTACCTTCTGTTCAGGCCCGGGTCGCAGTGATTCACGGAACTTGCTTCCTCTGTCTTTCACTCAAAGTAAAGGAAACGGCACATTTTCACTCTGCACAGCAAGAAGAAACAGATTTACAGTGCAGGGGGCTTCTTAATCAGGAAACAGCACAATTGTGTGTCGAACCCTACCTCTCCTGGCGTAGAAGGGAGGATCACTGTGCGATCATTAGAAAGCTGTAAACAAATATCCAGCTGTGTGAGGAGACGAGATCAGTGCTCAGTCTAGATTGAATGCAGCCTGTGGTATGTATTCAGCTCTTACAATATAAGACTGATAGGAGAGGACACAGTGACATTTGGACTCAGGAGAGTGGGGGGAGTCTCGGGAGCCAGCAGGAACCGTTTGAAGGGGGGATGATCGCACCCAGTCTGGAGAGGGGAAGAAGCCCTACATTTCTAGAGTTGAGAAGCTGAGAGCAGTATGATTCAGCCGAACTAAAGAAGCGATACATCCCCTTTAAAAATTATTTTTAAAAAATGTAAATTTTGAAATATGGAAAATAAAAAAAAAACATAACCAAAAATTCCTAAATAATTGGTTAATAACTTAAAATGTGAATTAAACAATAAGGTCGACATGCATGAATGGGGCTACACCAATTTTCTGACATACTTTGTAGCAAAAAGCTGTTGTAGACCTGTTCTATAGATGTATGAACAGTCGCACTCCACACTTTGGCGCAATTGGCCCTAACACTTTGTAATGCGTCAAAGATTTAGGGGCGTTTTGGGAGCAGCGCACCACATTCGTGGGATTTTAGGAAACCTTTATGAAGTGCTTGGCGCAAAACTTGGAGTGTAAACTGTTTTAGAAAAGCCGACCAAGTTAAAAGTGGTGCCTGAGCCTGAGCTGTCGTAGTGGACCTACAATGCGCCTGTATGTATGACCTGCAGAAGAACAGGTTCATACATTCTGGCGCAGTCTACACTGCCTTAAACGCTTTTTTGACTTGTCTGTCAGCGCCAACATTCATACATGTCGCCCGAAGTTATTTTTTGATGACACATTCCCTTTAAAACTGATCAGAAATTAGTTATTATTTCCAAACTCAAGAAATATTTTGAAGTGTTATTTCTAACACACATAAATGCTGGTCACCTCACTAGGTGGAACTAGGTGTAGTCATGGCACCCCGCGTTCTGACATAGATGCAGGTCCCAAAGGTGGAATGTCCAAACTGGAATACAGCATTAAAGGGGTTTCCTCACTACAATGATTAGCTTTCAACATGTAAGGAAAGGGAAATGAAGACTATCACTAAATACATTGTTGTTTTAACATCGCAATTGTCAGGAGATAAGAGAGATTTTATCTATTCTGAGTGCACACAAGTGTCTCTAGGTTCATATCTCCCTTACTGATTAGACAGGAAACAGGGAGTGATATCATCATGGTTGAACAGAGCAGAGTTTTTATCTCTCACAAGATTAGATTTTTTACCTTTGATAAGCAATTGTCTTCACTTGTTGGAACTTAGTTTACTACAGATTAAATCTCCTGCACTCATGTCCCTGTAACAGGAATAGCTAGAAATAACAGAGCTGAATGTCAATCACTCCCATAGAACCACCCACAGCCTGACCAAGCAATGTGAGTTTGAAGTTGCCTGTGACTCTGTGAAACAGCATAATGAGAAACCCCCCTTTAACCCCTTAAGGACCCGGCGTTTTTTTTGGGTGACACGTTTGTTTTTCCCTCCTCGCCTTCTGAAAGCCATAACTTTTTATTTTTCCTCCCCCCCCTACATAGACACTTGAGGGCTTTTTATTTTGCGGGACAAGATGTATTTATAATGGTGTCTATTCCAATATACTATAAGAATATACTGGAGAAACGCCCAAAAAATTCCAAGTGGGACAAATTGTGAAATAAAAAAATTTATTTTAGCCATGTTTGCGGGGGGTTTTGCTTTTACGGCGTTCAATCGTCAGTAAAATAATGTGTTATCTGTATTCTTCAGGTTGGTACGCATCAGGCAATACCAACATGTAGGGTTCCGTATTATGTTCTTGGTACCGTTAAAAAAATCCACACATTTTATATTTTTGTAATTTGCAGCCTCGGAGCCATTTTGTGCGGACCAATAACTTTTTTGTACTAACACTCGGACATCGTGAGGGGGCATTTTTTGCGGGCTATGTGTACTTTTTATTGCTAGCAGGTTGGAATGCATGCGACTTTTTTGATCATTTTATTTCCATTTTTTGAGGGACGTATAAAATGACCAAAAAAAACGGCAAAATTTGCCGTTTGGATTTATTTGGAATTTTTTTTTTCACGTTGTTTCAGCGTACGGGGTGATTAATGAATGTTATATTTTTTATAGTTCGGACTTTTTCGGGGACGCGTGGCGGGTGGGCGTGGGCGAGATCGCGAAGGCCGTTACCAATTATGTTAACTTTTTTATTATTTTAATGATTTATTTGTTAAAATGGGGAAAGGGGGGGGGAAATGGGGGGTATTTTTGATTTGAACTTTTAATACTTTTTTTTTTGTAATTTAAAACTCAATGTATTTATTTATTTTTTTAATGTAACATTGAGGCCTACTTGTATGGTTCTATGACCAATAGGTGGCGCGATATTGTTAATACAACCTAATGCTATCGATAGGAATTGAAATTAGGGGTGTGACAAAGATGGCGGTTTCACTACTTCCTGTCATGCGGCGGGAAGGTTGTGGGCAAGGGCAAAACGGACAGGGTAAGTGACGGGAGCCTTCACAAGGTTCCCAACACAATCCCATGGTGATTGGATCGGCGCAGATTAGCTGCGCTTTATGCCGGTCACCGCCTAGATCGTGTGGCGGGGCAGGCGGGGGGCGGGCACGGGGGCGGGGGGGGCACCGATCGGGCGGTTAATTCAGCGCCAATGATGGGTTATTTTAACGGCGGCCAGCGGGCGGAAGGAGACTACCCGCCGGGGGCGATGTGTTACTGCCGGTGTTAGCGGCGATTTGCCGCTAACACCCGGAGGCTGTGCGGGGGGGTCGCGGATGAGCGGTTTCCCCTGCATCAGCACCATTAGCGGCCCTAGGACGTTACCTGATCACGCCCAAGGTCGTTAAGGGGTATGCTTGTGTCACTTTTACCATCAGAAGTATATGTAACGGGACATAAAAAAAAGATATGCTTATAAAGACTTACCCGAAAGTAGTCACTGCAGGCAGCCAAAACGGCCTTATGGGCATGAAACTTCTGCTCTTCAGCAACAAGAGTAACATCACACAGTATACCGTCATTCCTCTGCTGGTTTAATGCAGACAGAACAGCATCTTTGTGTGACATGGACTGGCAATGTCTCTGACCTGTTAGCATTTCTTGAATACTGCAGAAGGAAATGTGTGAATGTCAACAAATGTTATTGAAAATATAATGATATACACACGTTAAAGAGAACCTGTCACATAGATTATGCCCCACTTGCTGAGAACAGCACAAGCTAGTGACAGACATGCTGTTTCCAGCACTGTGTCCCTTATTCTGTAAGATGCTGGAGTTTTAAAGTATTTAATGCTCAAATCTGGCAGTTTGCAGCCAGAAAAGAGTCCAGCTTATTCATGAGCAGGTGTTAGCCCCGCCCACTCAGGGCTAGCCCCACCTACCTGACAGTTATTCACATGTTTCTACTTATTCAAAGTAATAGGTTAATCAGTTATGAGGTGGGAGGCGCTAGCCTCAGATGGGCGGTTCATGAAAAAACTGACTCTCTTCTAGACTTTTCTGGCTGAAAACTGCAGATGTGAGCATTAAATACTCAAAAACTACAGCATTTTACAGAATAAGGGACACCGTGCTGGAAATAGCATTGTCTGTCACTAGCTTGTGCTGTTCTCGGCAAGGGGGCATAACCTTTAGTGGGGAAACAAAGTATGTAGTCAGCCACCAATTGTGCAAGTTCTCCCACTTAAAATGTTGAGAGAGGCCTGTAATTGACATCATAGGTAGACTTCAATTATGAGAGACAAAATAAGAAACCAAATCCTGAAAATCACATTGTCTGATTTGGAAAGAAATTATTTGCAAATTATGGTGGAAAATAAGTATTTGGCAATAACAAAAGTTCATCTCAATACTTTGTTACATATCCTTTGTTGGCAATGACAGATGTAAAATGTTTTCTGCAAGTCTTCACAAGGTTGGCACACACTGTTGCTGGTATGTTGGCCCATTCCTCCATGCAGATCTCCTCTAGAGCAGTGATGTTTTGGGGCTGTCGCTGGACAACACGGACTTTCAAGTCCCTCCAAAGGTTTTCTATGGGGTTGAGATCTGGAGACTGGCTAGGTCACTACAGGACCTTGAAATGCTTCTTATGAAGCCACTCCTTCATTGCCCTGGCGTTGTACTTGGGACCATTGTCATGCTGAAAGACCCAGCCACGTTACATCTTCAATGCCCTTGCTGATGGAAGGAGGTTTGCACTCAAAATCTTATGATACATGGCCCCGTTCATTCTTTCGTGTACACAGATCAGTTGTCCTGGTCCCTTTGCAGAGAAACAGCCCCAAAGCATGATGTTGCCACCTCCATGCTTCACAGTAGGTATGATGTTCTTTGGATGCAAATCAGTATTCTCTCTCCTCCAAACACGATGAGTTGTGTTTCTACCAAACAGTTCTACTTTGGTTTCATCTGAACATATGAAATTCTCCCAATACTCCTCTGGATCATCCAAATGCTCTCTAGCAAACTTCAGAAGGGCCTGGACATGTACTGGCTTAAGCAGGGGGGCACATCTGGCACTGCAGGAAATGAGTCCCTGGTGGTGTAGTGTATTACTGATGGTAGCCTTTGTTACATTGGTCCCAGCTCTCTGCAGGTCATTGACTGCAGGTCAAGAGCAAACGATGTAGACAGCCACATATATCCAGGGTTCAGAAGGTAATAGAAAAATATTTATTTTAGATCCATAAAAACAGCAAAATGATGAATCCGCTACAAAGACAAGCAAAGTGCATGTAGCATTGCTCCTGTTGACGCGTTTCAGATCAACTGATCCTTAATCATAACAAAGGCTACATCCTATCCTACCAACTATTTAAGGGTTATGCCTTAAAGGAACCACACATATTATCAAACAACAAACAGTAATCATTTAAAATCAGATCGGTTCTGTGATTCAAGCCAGAGGGATATGCTATGTTTAGCATTAATATCCAGTATCCCTCTCTATTGAGAAGGGAACGTCTATTATCTCCTTCTCTTCTGACTTTAATCACCAATTCCAAACAGAAAGCTTTCAAACTTGTGACATCGTCTTGGTGTTTATAAAAAAATGTTTAGATACATTTGAAACATTGCGATTGTCTACATGTGAAATGCCATAGACATATTCTCTCAGTCTATCCTTTAAGCGTCTTGTAGTACATCCCACATACCTAAGCTTACATTGAACACACTCGATGCAATAGACTACATTGGTCCCCCCTCATTCACTAGGTCCCCCTGTGTGGTTCTGGGATCTTTGCTCACCGTTCTTGTGATCATATTGACCCCATGGGGTGAGATCTTGCATGGAGCCCAGATTGAGGGAGATTATCAGTAGTCTCGTATGTCTTCCATTTTCTAATTATTGCTCCCACAGTTGATTTCTTCACACCAAGCTGCTTGCCTATTGCAGATTCAGTCTTCCCAGCCTGGTGCAGGGCTACAATTTTGTTTCTGGTGTCCTTTGACAGCTCTTTGGTCTTCACCATAGTGGAGTTTGGAGTGTGACTGTTTGAGGTTGTGGACAGGTGTCTTTTATACTGATAACAAGTTCAAACAGGTGCCATTACTACAGGTAATGAGTGGAAGACAGAGGAGCCTTTTAATGAAGAAGTTACAGGTCTGTGAGAGCCAGAAATCTTGCTTGTTTGTAGGTGACCAAATACTTATTTTCCACCATAATTTGCAAATAAATTCTTTCCAAATCAGACAATGTGATTTTCAGGATTTGTTTTCTCATTTTGTCTCTCATAGTTGAGGTCTACCTATGATGTTAATTACAGGCCTCTCTCATCTTTTTAAGTGGGAGAACTTGCACAATTGGTGGCTGACTAAATACTCTGTTTCCCCACTGTATGTGACAGGTTCTCTTAAATTATACAACAAAACAAAATTTGAAATAGCTAACTGCTTAGTGTACAATGCTTCCATTACTATACTTCAAAGAGGAATCATAGTTCAAGTATAAACTTTTAAAAACTAATGTTTTTCATTGGAGACATTCGTAGCCCAACCACAGATTTGTCATATCTGATAGGTGGACCTGACCTCTACTCCACCATCTTGTACTGTGACCACTCCACTTGCAGATGGATGCAACCACCACCTATCAGACATTTGTGGATAAATTGTGTCTTAGATGGTTATACTCATTTAACCACTCCGGGTTTACACAGTAGTGCCAGGAATTTTCCTTACCTGCAGATAAATACAGGATTTCTCACTGGGCCACTGAGTTATGTGACCTGCACTCTAAAGGGCGACATGTATGAATGGTGCTGTGTCAGTATTTTGGCATAACTTGCAGCAAAAAACTGTTGCAGCCCTGTTCTATAGATGTATGAACAGTCGTACGACAAAACTTGCACCAGGCACAGCACTTTTCATGCGCCAAAGTTATGCGCCACAGATAAGCTAAGCGCCAAAGTTATGACACAAAGATATGCTATGAGACAAAACTATGAGACTAAGGGATGCTATGAAACAAAGCTATGAGACAAAGGTATGCTATGGGACAAAGCTATGAGAAAGAGATATACATGAGACAAAGCTATATTATATGACAAAGCTATGAGAAAAAGATATGCTATGAGCAGGGGCGTCGCTAGGCTGTTTTATTCGGGGCTCGGGCCCCGAATAAAACCCCCCTGTGCCCAGAGCCTCCTGGGCTCCAGCCTCTGCGCTGGGCCTGGAGCACCGACTGGCTTTTCACTGCATGTGCGTCCGCTGGACGCACACACAGCTGAGGGCTTCTGGGGGCAGAGAGTGAGCGCTCCCTGCCCGCAGACAGTGTCGACCCGCAGGTCCCACACCGCGGGGCTGCCGGGTCCTCACCCCAC
This sequence comes from Phyllomedusa bahiana, assembly GCA_025379985.1. NCBI lineage: Eukaryota > Metazoa > Chordata > Amphibia > Anura > Hylidae > Phyllomedusa > Phyllomedusa bahiana. Next base: position 17,198 of record JAODAL010063525.1, read on the forward strand.
TGAGGACCCGCCGCGGCCCCGTGCGCCTCAGCCGGCAGCGTCGCGATGACATCACGTCATCGCGACGCCTGCCTCTCCCGGGCGCACAGCGCGTCATAGGCCGTGCGCCCGAGGAGCTGCCGAGGAGCGCGGGCTGAAGAGGAGGAGCGCGCTCGCCGGGAGTTAAGGTGAGTATTAATGTTGTTATTTTTATAGCGTTTACCTGCCTCAGTGCCCCTATATACTGCCTGTGCCCTATAATGCCTGCCTGTGGCCCCCATATCCCTGCCTGTGCCCTATAATGCCTGCCTGTGGACCCCATATCCCTGCCTGTGACCCCCATATGCTGCCTGTGGCCCCCATATCCCTGCCTGTGGCCCCCTATATACTGCCTGTGCCCCCATATCCTGCCTGTGGCCCCATATACTGCCTCAATGACCCTATATACCTGCCTGTGGCCCCATATACTGCCTGTGCCCCCTATACCTGCCTGTGCCCCCCATATACCTGCCTGTGCCCCTATATACTGCTTCTGTGCCCTATATACCTGCCTCAGTGCTCCTATATTCTGCCTCAGTGCCCCTATATTCTGCCTCAGTGCCCCCATATACTGCCTGTGGCCCCCATATACCTGCCTGTGGCCCCCATATACCTGCCTGTGGCCCCATATACCTGCCTGTGCCCCATATACTGCTTCAGTGCCCCTATATACCTAACTGAGGGGACTGCTATACCTCAAATTAAGGATTTGCTGGAATTGTTAGGATTCAAAGATATTTGTGTCCCAAGCCACAGTGACGATTACTGTCCGGGAGCAATCAGCATGTCGGTTTGGACCGGAATGTGATGAAAAGTGAAAGTGTACGACGCTGATCAGAAAAGACGTCTCCGGTGAGTTACTAAATTAACAGCAGGGTAATCACTTATATGTCTGCAGAGTCTACATACAACTAGTATCTACCACTATATGGCCCTGTATGGCGGTGGTATATGTAATCAGAGCCTGTGTACAGCTGATAGTCACATGTGGTTGGTCGCGTTCGGTCATGGTCTTGCGGGATTATTTGAGCCTTAAGTAGTAATAGTTTTGGTTCTTGGTTTGTAGGAGTGTTTTTAGTCACAATCACTTGTCTGGTAGATTTGCTCCATGTATCGGTGGAATTATTGGTGACTGTATTGTTAGGGGTATTGTCATATGAAGGTGAGAAGTTCTGAAAAAGTAAATTTGTCATTGGTGATTTTTACTGTACAGTGACTGCTGAGGAGATGGACGGGATCTGTGTGGGATGTCAGAAAATTAGTGACAGGAACAGAAGGTTTTTCTCTGTAAAAAAACATCCGCAGTTCACAATGTGGCGGGAAAAACACAAAGGGCCCGAGCCCAGGATGTTTTAGGACCCTAGCAACGCCCCTGGCTATGAGACAAAGATATGCTATGCACCAAAGATATGAGACAAAGATATGCTATGTGCCAAAGATATGCGCCAAACATATGCAAGGCATAGCACATGCCAGATTTATGAACCCACATACGACATGTTCATTCATACTGCAGCATTTTACACTCTTCTAAATAAATTTAGAACTGGTGTGTCAGGTTTCATACATGTCCCCCTAAGTTGCTGAAACACAAAGCATGGTTGTATGACCCGGAAATGAAACTCTCTTGCTTTCCCATGGGAGGTTCAAAGTCAGTCTCATACGGATGCATAGAGAGAAAGACATCCTGAGCGTGGGTAAGGTGACCTAACAGAGACTGTTGCCTCAACCAGATATTCTGTATTTAGCTGCAGATATGCAAAATTTCTGGCATTATTGCGTACCTAAAACTAATTTATAAAGAACTAAGGGGAAAATATCTTGGAGTGGTCTGATATGGATGCAGCTTTTTGGGTTTCAGTTTCTCTTTTTTTCTTTCCCCATCTTCCAAAAGCCATAATGTTTTTTTACATAGACATATTTGGGGTTTTTTTGCGGACAAGATGACTTTTTAATGGTAAACCTTTTTTTTGTACT
>JAODAL010063526.1:0-19191 GCA_025379985.1 Phyllomedusa bahiana
ACATTTCCGTTTCCCCCACTTCTTCACACAAGTTTTTGTTGCTGCGTCATCAGGTCATTTTAACCTGCGTTTTAAATAGATCGGACGCCAGCCGGGGCTCTCACCGCACCCACTGTATCTCCGGCCCTGGGTCATGCTGTGGCACAGGACAGTTCTAGTCAATGTCCAGTTTCAACTAAAATGGTGGTTGAAAGACTCCTTTTTTCGGCACTTTGTAATCTGGGGTCAGACAGGTTTAATGGTCATACTGTGGCCCAGGACAGGGACAGTTATATGTCCAGTTCAACTAAAATGGTGGTTAAAAGGGACTCCTTTTTTGGCACTTTTAAAATGTGGGTCAGACGGGTTTTTAAATGGTCATTCTGCGGTACAGGACAGATATAGTTAGTGTCCAGTTCAACTAAATGGTGGTTGAAAGACTCCTTTTTGCGGCACTTTTTAAATCTGGGTCATCAGGTTTGGGGCTCATGCTGCATTCCAGGACAGGGATATTCAATGTCCAGTTAAAGTAACATGATGGTTCAAACATACTGCCTTCTGGCACTTTTTTAATTTGTGGGTGATGCAGGTTTAAGGGTCAGGCTGTGGTACAAGACAGGGATAGTGAATGGTCTGTGACTTTTTTTCTGTGACTTTTATAACCTAAGTGTGTTGCCTAAGATGTAGCACGTATCCATTTGACTGTTGTGGATGTTAATTTCAGTTTCTCCAGCCTTGTTTGGGTGAAATAATGAAGGTGTTGTTGCTCTCCCATAGACTTTAATGGAAAATCACTCATAATCGATGCTCACTATTGAAAAACCTTATCGATAGCGGCCAACTATAGACTATCGATCGATCTCGATAGCCAACGCAATCGCTCAGCACTAATTATGGGTGACTATTTACCTAGATATAAATTGGGAAACTGAAACCTGTAGCTCTCCTAAAGGAAACAGGTTTTTGTCAATAGCTAAAGATAATTACCTTTCCCAAATGGTGCAGGAGCCAACTAGAGGAATGGCCCTTCTAGACTTAATATTCACTAACAGACCTGACAAGTTAAAAAAGGTTCAGGGTTGGGAGCACCTTTGGAATAATTTACCACAATATAATACATTTCCATTTATCCTTCAAAGGAGTTTTTTGTCGAGGAGCCACAAAACACTGAAGAATCATGAAAGGCTAAATTTTAATCCTGCCTTAAAGAGAGTCCCCAAAACCGCATTGACCAGGAACAATGTGTAATTGATAACATAACAAAACAATCTATAAATATGGAATCTTTAAAAACAACATTAGGCCCCACATGTGAAGTACATACCTTAATGGAAATAAACGAAATAGAAACAGGAAAAACCAATGTGATGCAAATAGAGATGTAGAAGGAGGCACAACTAAAATAACAAAAATAGAAGTTTTTTCTAGACACTAAAACAGAGGGCTGTGAAGAGGCAAAAAAAACAAACTAAAAATGCTATATAAGGAAAAAAAGTACAATATTGTAAAATAATGATAAAGGCTGCAAAGCTGGAGTATCAAAAGACATATTGCCATGAGAAAAAGTAAAACTAAAGCCCAGAAATAATTTTTTAACTACATATATAGTAAAAAGATATAAAACATAAAATGTTTTGGCCCATTGAAAATTGTATGAAGGAGTTATTGTAGGACGGTGAGTAGAAAGCAACCCTATAACCAAATTTTCCTCCACTGTATTCAGAGATGAAGATGATCTTTCCCTTATGATGAGCAGAAGGCGTTAAGTAAAAATCCTCCTTAAATGTTTCTTGTCTAAACCAGGAAAAAATGCCCCGTCTTAAGAAGATGAAAATAAACAAATCACCAGGTCCTGATGGTATACTCCCCTGTGATCTAAGGGAGTCAAGTGATAACATTAATAGTGCCCCTAATCTTAATATTTAATGGATGTATATGATAACGATGGAAGAGATGGGCGCAATTTCTCAACAAATATGAATCTGTACACTTGCCGAATTTTCCGACAAAATTCGTTCGTTCCGAATTACTTCGGCACGAATCGCGTTAAAAAGCAGCTATTTTTCCAGTCTGCACAGAGCCTGCAGGGTGTCTGTATGAAATTGTGCCATTGCTTACATATGCAGAGGGAGCTTGGTTGTGTTTCTTCATGCAATGTTGATTGGAATTTATGTAAGACAGCACCGATGACTGGCCGCCAGCTCTTAGAATCTCTTCACTAGTAAAATTCCCTGCACTAAGAGGGCAAACTGTGTACCAAAAAACTCAAGCGGTACTTAGCCTGATAGAAGTCATGCCCAGCGAAAGCTGAAAAAAACAAGCAGTAGCTCAGGTGGCAACATTAGTTGAAGAGTTTGGAGTGTGACGTCGGCAGCCCACCAGCATCATGAGGTCAGTCAGTGGCACAAAGACATTCTGGAGGTGCAAAAACGAGGAAGCCACAGAGTGGTACAATGACTGAGAGCTGAGTCATCGGCTGGCAGCAGTATGAGTCAGGCAGTGGCAAATTGACATTCTGGATGTGGCAAAACAGAGGAATCCACAGAATGGCATAATCACACAGTGTGATGTCACAGCGCAGCAGTAAGAGATTCAGGCAGTTGCACAATTGACATTCTGGAGGCGGCAAAACAGAATATAAGGCCACAGATGTGGCAACAATGATACAGTGTGGAGGTCACGACAAGCACAGCAAATGAGATCTGCAAAAGTGGCACAATTACATTCTGGCGGCGGCAAAACATTATGGAGTGCCACAGAAGTGCACAATCACAGAAAAAACAGATGTGGAGGTCACGGCGGCAGCAGTAATAGTAATCAGGTCCAAGTGGCACAATGACATCGGATGGCGGCCAAAAACAGTATATGGTTCCACAAGAGTGCACAATCACACAGTGTGTAGGCTCACCGGGCGCAGCCGAATGAGAGTATCAGCAGTGGCACAATGAGCATTCTGGAGGCGGCAAAAACAGGTATTAGAGGACCGCAGAGTGCACAATCACACAGTGTGGGAGGTCACGAGCGGCATGCAGTAGGAGGTCAGTGCAGTGGCACAATGACATTCTGGAGGACGCAAAACAGTATTAGTGCAACAGAGTAGGCCACAATGATACAGTGTGGGAGAGTCACGAAATCATAAGCATGAGATTCAAGGCATTGTGCACAATGACATTCCTGGGAGGCGGCTAAACAGTCATTAAGGCCCAACAGATTGGCACAATTATACAGTGGTGATGTAGTTCAACGACAGGCCGCTTTGCAATGAGACAGCAGCAACTGGCACAATGACATTCTGGAGGCGGCAAAAACAGTATTAGGCCCACAGAGTGCACAATCACACAGTGTGGATGTTCAGGTACAGCAGCAAAATTAGATCATGCAGTAGATGGCACAATTTCAATATCAGCGTTGGCAAAACAGTAGGAAGCCACAGAGTGTGCGCACAATTGACTGAGACGAGGGTCACGCTACAGCATTCATGAGGTCAGGTCAGTGGCACAATTACACAGTGTGGATGACTAGGCAGCAGCCAACATCAGCATCATGAGTGTCAGACATTGCACAATAACACAGATGGATGTCACGGCAACAGCAACAGCAGCTAGCAGCAAGAGGTCAAAGAATGGGCAACAATTGACTAGATTTGAGGTGGTTGTCAAATTACCAGTCACGGTAAAGATTTGGTAGGCAGATGGAGATAACTGGTCCACAGAAGATGAGTGTCATCCATGGCGGGTTGGTCGGCATCAGAAAAAGTTGGCCTAATCCGAAGTATTGTAACCCAGGACTGGACGCAATGGCTTGGTGTGTGGAAATCCGGCCGATTCCATGCCTGAATTCATCTTGACAAAGGTCAGTCGTTCCACAATTACCCGTGGGACAAAGCAGGTTCACCTGTTGGGGAAATCTCTATGCCCATCGCGCCACACTGAAACACCCGCCTCAGAATTCATCACTACTTGGCCGGTTAAGCATGAATATCTTCTCCACGTGCAAACTCGGCTAAGTTGTTGCGGCCACACATCCTAGTTTGGTCTGCGGATCTTCCAGCGTGATCTCCGCGTATCTTGTTAACAGAGGTGGCAATATTCAAACCAATATGGCCACAACCTTGTTTTTGTTACAGGTACCTCTCCATGGTCCTGTGCTGGCTGCTGCTGCGTACTCGCACCTCCTCAAATAGGTTCGGGTGAAGGAAGCTGTTCATTGCATTGACTCCCAGACTTAGGTTACGTACTGGATTGGAAGCTGGTACTTGCTTCCTTTATCCCCCCCCACCTTCCCCCAGCAATGCCCTCGCAGAAGATTGCTGAGGGTCCTGAGGAACCCCCCGGTACAGACCTGTCAGAGGAGAGACGATTGCCGCCACCAAATAGGCATCAGTCAACTTGAATACGGAGGATTTCCCTATAGAATTAGAGTTTTGTCTTTCCCTCTCATACATTTGAAAAAGGCTCCCATTTTGAGGACCGGTTAGGCGATGTCCAATAGGTGGAGAGCAGAAAGTCATCCCTCTGCCGGATGCTGACTATACGGTCTGTCACTAGCCAGCAAATCAGCATGTTTTAGCTCCGGGTCCAATCTTCAACAGTGACTCCGAGGTTGGCTCCCGCATCCATTTTTTCCGCAGAATACTTGCCACGGGATGCATTGGTGGGGTTCATCTATCTCGTCTACCTCATGGTCCAATCCCACTCTTTCCTCCAGCTGCCTCCAGCTCCTCCTCTCATTTCCACCTGGTAGAAATATCCACTCATTTCACCAAACAATGCATCTGCTACCAATGACCTCCTCCCCTCCGTCCATTTCAGATCCCCCCCCGGACACATTGGACTACGATATGTAGTATCGCCACAGTTCAATGCTCAGTCCCCTTCCCCGACAGATTTTTCAAGCAATTTTCTGTTCCGGACATGAAGCAGTGGAATGATGTATATTCATCCCAGTAGATCGACTGTGCGACTGTGACAAATACCGTCGGCCTAGCCTCGAATGGGCCTCAACAAACGGCAGGTGGGTCATCTCATTGAGCTCCACTGCCTAACATCAAAGTATAACACATGGGAGATTTACTTTCTGTCTGCCTTGGATCACTCAAAAAGTGTCGTTAATGGCCTTTCTCTGTTCATTATCAGTCGTCCAACATGTGCAGGCTGGAATTCAGCGGGTGTAAACATCCGCATATCAGAGTGTTTGGGGGGTCCGTTCTTGTATGCCGCTTGCAACGGCGAGGAGGGTGTGTCCATGGCTTTGACGAATGGAAAAAGTGGCATGCACAGAGTTAACCTGGCCATATTCGAATGTTTTCTGAAGATCGGTGGAAAGACTTCAGGAAACTTTCACAACCATATTGAACACGTGTGCGTCCATGACAGGCGCATGGGACCAACCCTCCTTGGTGCAGGCGCGGGACACCATGTTCCTCCCATTGTCCGTCAGCGAATGGTTCCATGATTTGGCAGTTGTCGCGAGAAAGCCACACATCTATTTTCTTGCTGCATTGACGCGAGCAGTTCCTCCCCTGTGTGCACTTCGTACACACGAGCAGCCATTTGTAGAACTGCGTGTAACACACCGCTGTGCCCAACACACATGTGGCATTATGAGCTAGTAACTTGGGGCGCTAGGATGTGGTTGGAGGTGTAGGTAGGGGAGGAGAGGCGGACATTTCGCCAGGGGCAGCATATATGACAACGTGGGAGGAGAAAGCGGACCGATCTTCTGGTCCTAGTTGTGGTGGTGCCTGGGCTGGAAGCACATTCACTATCTGGACCAGTGGGCCGTAGATGGGACATGTACTGGGCCCTGACCATCAGTTACAAGCTCCAGATGAACGTCCTACGCAGGCCGTGCACCTTGAACAAACCGATAAGTCTCAATGACTGACCCACCTTCTTGATCTAAAATAGGTAAGAATTGCTTGTTGTGTACTGCCTTATGTTAGGAAAATAAATTACGCTATGGAACTCACCATCTCGGCTCGCAACAATGCCATATAGTTCTCTGGAACGGTGCAGAGTCCAACCAAAAAAATTTTGATGTGGAAAGGGAGGTGGACTGCAGTACGCAACAACTTTGACAGGAGCACGTCCAGCTGCTAGCACCTTATGGAAGGTATGGAACGCAGTACTTGTTAGTCCGTCGATTTGCAATTCGGCCCGTCGCTGAACACTGCTGGCGCCATAGGAGTATCGAGGAGCAGTAGCAACTGACCGGGAGATGATGTCAAGAGAACAGCTCCCTTCTTGCAAAGGTGGTGGAGCCTAGACTTGCAGCAATGAGCAATGCAACACTGTGCGCTTCTGCTTGGGGCTTGCCTATGCTGTTTCAGTCGGCGGCAGGATGGACCACGCACATCTGAGCCACGATTTCTCCGCAGGCCACCCTGGATGGAGACGCTAGCATGTGTATGACAGCAGGGCCGTGTTGGCGAAACGTGAAGACTTACCACTGGCACGACGAGCTCACTTTCTTGCCCCAGGAATCTACATATTACCCATATTCGTGCTCCTCCGGTTGGTCTTAGCCAAGAACCCCTGTCCCACAAAGGCCGCCGAGTATCTTGTATTTTTCCCTGGTGACCTAACAGCTCCGCATTTGACTAGTGAGACTACTCCGCCTAGCTGCCCGGTTGTTCCTGAGCCCCTGTGCTTCATACATTTGTCGTGACCTCGAAGCGGGTTTTTTTACGCCCGTGGCCGCTATGTGTCTCCCGACCTCACGAGCTTGCCTGCTAATCCGCAGATCCATCCTCGGCCACTACGACGCCACTTGCCTGCTAGCGCTGTCTGCTGAACTCGCAAGCTGGACTCCTCACATATTACCACCTGACGATTGATGAAGCCCTTACTCTCACCCTTCTCCGCAAGGTGCGAGTACCCGGACTACAACAATCACTATTTGTCTGACCATCTTGCACTATGCAGTCCGTCTTTACGCAACACCGAGACCCTTGGTATGCCAAGGCTGACCTCTCGAAACAACGATGAACCTCTCCATGCCACTCTCCACAACTAGTAATTATTGTTTCGCCTACTGCAAGAAGCAGATGAATTAATGGCCCCATTTCTTTCTATCGCTGCCAATTAGCTGCAGACTGCCTCAGCACAAATTAATCATTCCTCCTGCATATTAGTGGCTTCTGAGAAGGGGATTACCTGAAGGTTTGACAGATGCGGTGGCGTGAGGACAGTTAGAGGGCCCTGTCCCGCTCGCCCTGGGGTCCATTCCAACTAAGTGGGTTTAAGTCTGAGGTACCCACCGACTCTTGGGCTAGGGTGTCATATGTCATCCTGGAGTAAGTAGGATTACCTAGTCCACCAATTCACGAACCCTTGTGGTTCCCTGAACAACACATACAACGTCCAGCTAGATGACAAGCGCAGTTGATGGCCAACAACTATAGCCCCCAGCTCGCGACGTGTGTTCCCCTTGCTGGTGCTGCTACCTGGGGCCTTTACCATGAAGTGTATTTGCCACTAGCCACAGTATGCAAGTGTTCAGAGCCTAGCTACCAAGTCTCTGTCTGACATACTGTTTGTTCCTATAAATGTAACAGAGCACTGTTTGATGAAAAGATATCTGTATATCGATAAATATACACCCTGTATTTATGAAGTCCAAATGGAACCCAGTAACAAGCTTGGGTAATCCCGTTGTATATAAAATTCCGCGTCCATGCAAATGTGCCAGGAAAAAATTTTTACTTGTATGGTGTCGTTTAAAAACAATGCACTCGTGTGTTTTTACTAAAATGTAAAAGCACCAGAACCAGGCTTAAGTGTAACCTCGGTGTGTTGATGTAGCAATGATTAGCTTTCATGGCAAAAAGTATAAATATTTTTGGGGTGCGATTGAAAAAGACGGTATTTAATTTTTGACAGCACTAATGTTTAAACGACACATCAGAATACAACACTTAATTAACTCCCCGTGTCTGTAAAATGCTGCCAAAGAATTCGAGTCCCCACTAAACTAGTAGCTAATTGAGTAACTATGTTACAAAATCTGCGTGTTTTCTTTACGGACGCACAACACAACAAAAATCCATTTGTATATTAACTCTTTTGCTTATTTATTTAGGCTACAGAAGAAATGTATAATTTATGGCGTTGAAAAAGAGTTACGGTTTTCTATAGGGTCTAGCACACCAGGCAAAACAACGCTTAATAAACTTTCCGTCCATGTATGTAAAGTTTTTGCGCCATAAGTGACTTGACGACCCCACACAAAAAAGTAGCTTTTGTAGCCGTGTTACAATTGCGATGTTTTCTAGCGCACACCAACCAATAGATACAGTTTAGTAAATTAATCCTTTGCATAGTGATATTAGGGCTACATGGAAAAATTTATATATTTTTGGCGTTGAAATAAGACAGTTTTTTTTTTTCAGGCACACCAGCAAAAACATACGCTTAATTAACCCCTATATGTAAAATATGTCACCAATAGAATTGAGATCGCTCACCAAACTCGTAGCTTGTGTTAAGCTGTGTAAACAATTGTGCGTTATTTACTACTCCACAATATAACAACAAGAGATACAGTAGTAAAAACCAAATTGGTGCTTGTGAATTAGCTATCAAGGAAAAATTATATATATTTGGCGTTGAAATAAATGAACCGGTTATTAAATATAGTCATCACACCAGCACAACAACGCATACATTACCCCCTGTATGTAAATTTGCGCCAAAGAGAGATGAGCCCCGCCACAAACTGGAAAGGCTTGTAAGCGTGTATACAAATCGCGTGTTATTCTACGCCACACAACAAGAGATTACATTGAGGTAATTAACCGTTTATCTTGATAAAAGTTATGGCTACCGGAAAAATTTATATATTTTGGCGTTTGAAAAAAGACGGGTTATATTTATATGACAAGCACACCATCAAAAGCCACGCTAAATTAACATACTCTTGGATGTAAAATGGCGCCAAAAGAATTAGCCGTACAAACTAAGTTGCTTTTTAGCGGTGTTATACAATTGCGAGTTTTCTAACGGCCATCACAACAATAATAAAGTTGTAATTAACGCTTTAGCTTGTGAATATAGGCCTACAGGAAAAATTTATATATTTTTGGCGATAAGAGAAAAGAAACTTTAATTTATTATTTGTCAGCACACCAGCAAGAACAACGTTTAGGTTAACCCCTGGATGTAAATTGCCCAAAGAAATGATCCGCAGCAAACTATTAGCTTTATGTAGCGTTTTAACAGATGTGTCGTGTTTCTTACGCATCACGCACAAGAAGATATCAGTTTGTAATAGAGACCTTTTGAGCCTTGTATAATTAGTGCCTACAGGTAAAAATTTATAAATATTGGCGGTTGAAAAAGACAGTTTATTATATGTACAGCACACCCACATGCAAAAAACTAACGCTAAATTAACCTCTTGTGTATATTTGCTGCCAAAGAATTGAGCCCCACAAACTAGTAGGTCATGTTGTAGCGTGTTACAATAGCGTGTTTTACTACTCATTCCAAACACAACAAGAGATGACCAGTAGTAATTAACGCTTTGGCTCTGTGAATAAGAGGCTTCAGAAAAATTTTATATATTTTGGCGTTGAAAAAGAGCGGTTTAAAATTTGTCAGCAACATTACAACACAGCAAAACAATTCTTATATTAACCCCTTGGATGTAAATTGTCCGCGGCCAAATAATTGAGTTTTCCGCACAAACTATTAGCTTTTGTAGCTTGTAACAATTGCGTGTTTTCCTACGCCACGAGGCACCAAGAGATCACAGTTGTAATATAACCTTTGCTATATGTGATTTAGACTTCAGAAAAATTTTATATATTTTGGCGTTGAAAAAGACTGAATTGATTTTATGTCAGCAACACCTAGCAAAACAATGCTATACTTTAACCTCCTGGATGTAAATTGCCGCCAAAGAAATGAAGCCCCACAAACTAAGATAGCATGTAGCGTGATACAATTGTGCGAGTTTTCCGTACGCCACACAACACGAGATATACAGGATGTAATTAAAACCTTTGCTTGGATTTAGGCTACAGGAAAAATATTTATATATTTTGGCGTTGAAAAGACTGTTTCTAGGGGACAGGCACAGCCAGCAAAACAATTACGATTTCAATTAAACCCCTGGATGTAAAAATGCGCAATAGAAATTAGTGAGCAGTCCAAAAAAGAGTGGTATTTTGTATTCGTATAAAACGCAGGTCTCATTAAAATGAAAACAACATGAACAGGCTTAAGATCCCACATTGGATATGAAATGTATATGGCACTTGCAGATGGACGTCACTAACTTGATTACCGGATCCAATAGCCCCATATAAAATTTAGAAATAAACAATAAGAAAACAGTCCTCAGAGACAAGCTGAGACACCCCACAAAATCGCTATATAAAATCAATTCTTCACTAAGAGCTATCAGCCGCGGCAAGGCACCTTCCCCTGATGAGCACAGTGAGAGGAGTGTTAGCAGCCGGCGTCGCGCCCGGACTTATATATTGCGGTGACCGTCACAGAATCCCTCCGGTCTCTATGAGTTGGCTTATCACTGCAACCAATGACATGCAGGGCTATGGCCCTATACTCCTCCCAGAGAGTTCTTTGCCCCATGTAGCGCCATGGTTGCTCGCAGTCCATTTATCAATCAAAAGCACACTATCGTTAACTGCCGAAGTACCCCCCCAAAGAAGTTCGACTTCGTTCCGAACCGAAGGTTTTTTCCTGAAATTCTATAACGAATTTCCACTTCGTTAGAATCGATTCGCCCATCTCTAATAACAGGGCATGTCCTAATGTATAGGTGCATAGCAAATGTGGTACCAATATTCAAAAAGGGTTCAAAAAGTGATCCTGGAAACTATAGGCTGGTAACTAACTTCTGTTGTAGGTAAAATTTTTGAAGGTTTTCTAAGAGATGCTATACTGGAATATCTCACTGAAAATAAATGTATAACTCCTTTCCAGCATGGGTTTATGAAGGATCGCCCCTGTCAATCTAATCTCATCAGCTATGAGGAAGTTAGTTTTGGACTGGATTGCATTGGATGTTATATATCTAGATTTTTCTAAAGCATTTGATTCTGTGCCACATAAAAGGTTAAATAAAATGAGAATGCTTGGACTGGGGGGAAATGTTTGCAAGTGGGTAAGTAACTAGCTCAGTGATAGAAAACAAAGAGTGGTGATTAACGGTACATACTCAGACTGGATCCCATTTACTAGTGGAGTACAACAGGGTTCAGTATTGGGCTCTATTTTCTTTAATATTTTCATTAATGATCTTACACAGGGATTGCACAGTAGATTTTCACTCTTTGCAGATGATACTAAGCTCTGTAAAGTAATCAACACAATACAGGATAATGTTTTATTACAAAGGGATCTGGAGAAGTTGGAGGCATGGGCAGAGAAATGGCAGATGAGGTTTAACACAGATAAATGTAAGGTTATGCACATGGGGAGGAAAAATCCTTTCCAAGAGTATATGTTAAATAGAAACACGCTGGGAAAAAATGACGTGGAGAAGAATTTGGGATTCCTAGTTTACAGTAAACTTGATTGTAGCAGCCAGTGTCAGGTAGCAGCTGCCAAGGCAAACAGGATTATGGGGTTATGAAAAGGGGCATAGATGCTCATGATGAGAACATTATTCTCCCTTTATACAAGTCACTGGTCAGAACACACCTGGAATATTGTGTACAGTTTTGGGCACCAGTTCACAGGAATGACATTGTAGAGCTTGAAAAGGTACAAAGATGGGCAACCAAAATAATAAAAGGACTGGGTGGACTGCAATACCCAGAAAGAATAGCAAGTTTAGAGTTATTTACATAGTTACATAGTTAGTACGGTTGAAAAAAGACACGTGTCCATCAAGTTCAACCAAGGGTGGGGAAAATGTGGGTGAAGGGAGAGAGACAAGTTCATTAAGCCCAGCCTCACCTCTGGTTAATGCCCTGAAACCCACAAACGAAAGAACCAATCTGCTCCAGTGGAGACCCTATTTTTGACCCCAGAGCCTCCAGCAGCCAGGATCCAGAATTTTACATAGCTACATACGCATTAATATTCTTTAGTTCCAGGCAGGTATCTAAGCCTTTCTTGAAACTCTACAGTTCCTGCTGTGACCAGCTATTCCACAGATTCACAGTTCTTACAGTGAAGTACACTCTTCTCCTCTGGAGATTGACTCCTTTTTTCTCTAGTCGAAGGGAATGTCCCCTTGTCTTTTGAGGGGCTTCACTTGAAATAATTTTTCCCCATACTTTTTGTAGGGACCATTTATAATATTTATATAAATTAATCATTTTCCCCCCAAAGCCGTCTTTTCTCAAGACTAAATAAGTTCAATTATACTAACCTCTCCTCATAACTAAGATGCTCCATTCCCCTTATAAGTTTGGTTGCTCGTCTTTGTACTCTCTCTAGCTCCATTACATATCTTCTATAAACTGGGGACCAGAACTGAACAGCATATTCTAAGTGAGGTCGCACCAATGTTTTGTACAGCGGTAGAATTACATCCATGTCCCGTGAGTCCATGCCTCTTTTAATACACGCCAATTTCTTACTTGCCCCAGAGGCAGCTGATTGACATTGCATGCTGTTCTGTAGACTATGATCTACAAGAATGCCCAGATCTTTCTCAACAAGCGATTCTCCAAGTTTATCTCCCCCTAGGACATATAGATTACTGTAGATTACTTCTACCCAGATGCAGAACCTTAAATTTATCCATATTGAACCCCATTTGCCAAGTGAATGCCCAAGTACTCAGTGTGTCCAGGTCTGCTTGCAATTTATGAGTATCTTCTATAGATTGCACTACCCTGCATAGCTTGGTGTCATCTGCAAAAATCGAAACAGTGCTATTGATCCCTTCCACTATATTGTTAATAAATACATTAAATAAGAGAGGACCCAATACTGAGCCCTGCGGCACACCACTCACAACCGGGAACACTCAGTGTAGGAGTCATTTACCACCAATCTCTGAGTACGATCCAACAGCCAGTTTTTAATCCAATTACATACTGTTATCTCTAACCCAATGGATTCTAATTTACCTAAAAAACGCTTATGCGGGACAGTGTCAAATGCCTTTGCAAAGTCCAAAAACACAATATCCATTGTTTAGATTTAGTTTAGAGAAAATATGGCTTAGGGGGGATATAATAAATATGTATAAATATATTAAAGGCCAATATAGAGATCTCTCTCAAGATCTATTTATACCCAGGACTGTATCCAGAATAAGAGGGCATTCTCTACATCTTGAGGAAAGAAAGTTTCTACATAAACATAGAAAGGGATTCTTTACTGTAAGAGCAGTGAGACTCTCTGCTAGAGGAACTTGTCATGGTAAATTCAATAACAGAGTCCAAAATGGGTCTGGATGCATTTCTAGAATGCAATAATACAAAAATTTATAGTAACTAGGGTTATGGAGAAAGGGCATTAATCTAGGGATTTATTCTGATTGCCAGATTGGAGTCAGGAAGGAATTTTTTCCCTAAAATGAGAACAATTGGGTTACCTACCTCATGGGGTTTTTTGTCTTCCTCTGGATCAACACTTTAGCACAATAGGCTGAACTGGATGGATGTCTGTCTTTTTTTGGCCTTACAAACTATGTAATACATGTAGTGCCAACCCTTACTTCCCCATCACCCCCATTCACAGCACTATCCCAAGCCCCAGACATATTATTAACAATACCTCATTGTCCTCCACAATCTTTCCCTCAGTCACACTGGCCAAACCAGTATGTTTGGGTGCAGACATATTGGTTGGTACCTCAGCATCACTGGGCTCCCAGGGCCAGAGCGGCCCCACAGGAAGGGCCGCTGATGCTTTATGTATGGGCCAGGCAGCCAGCTTACCCTATTTGGAAGCCACCCAAACCCTGCCTTTACTTTTGCCTTCTACTTCATCGGTACCATTTTTCCCATCTTTTGGGCACCGCTTATCCATTGCTGGGCGCTGCTGAACTTTTTCCTGCCACTGCTCTTCTGGACCATCAGTGCCAATGCAAAACAAGAGATATAGTCTAAGTCCATGTCCTTTTTTGGGAGGCACAACCATCTTAGCCACTGCCCACTGTCTGGCTTTTCAGCCAGTACCGCGCCAGCTCTTTCCCTATTACTGCAAACAGAGATGGAGCTCCCTGCCATTCATTATTTTATTATCATTTATTTTGGAGCGCCCTTGATTCCAGGGCGCTGTACATTCAGGCGGGTACATAAGGAACATGGGTCAACCAAGGACAACGTCACAATAAGTGACTAACCACTGGTACAGAGGGAAAGAGGCCCCGGCCCGTGAGGGCTTACAATCTCCAGGGAAGGGGTGAAGAGACAAAAGGGTGAGGGGCAGACATGTTTGTGGGGCGGAGCAAGTGAAAACACGGTTAATGTTGGTTTTATAGGCAATCCTAAAGAGGTAGGTTTTCAGGTTATGTTTGAAGTAGTGAGAGAGGGGGAGAGTCTTAGGTGTTGAGGCAGGAGTTCCAAAGTGTGGGGGAAGCATAAGAAAAAGTCTTGGAGACGGTTATGTGATGGAGGTGAAAAAGAGGAGAGCAGGGGTGAAAGGTCCTGGAGGACGGCGTTGCGTGAGGGGAGGTATTTTAGAGATTAAGGCAGAGATATATGGAGGGGAGAGGTTATGGAGAGCCTTGTAGGTCAAGGTTGCTAGCTTGAACTGGATTCGCTGGGCAATGGGTAGCCAGTGAAGGGATAGGCAGAGGAGTATCGAGGAGAGAGGTGAATCAAAACGGGCAGCAGAGTTAAGGAGGGTTTTGGGAGGGGAGCGAGGGTGGTAGCTGGGAGGCCACAGAGAAGGATGTTGCAGTAGTCTAGGCGGGAGATGACTAGGGCATGGACAAGCCTTTTTGTGCTTTCAGTTAAGAAATGAGCGGATTCGGGAAATATTTTTTAGGTGGAGGTGACAGGCAGAGGTGAGGGTTTGGATATGCGGTTTTAAGGACAGATTGGAGTCAAAGGTTATCCCGAGGCAGCGGACCTGTGGTGCTGGAGAGAGATTGTAGCCATTGACAGTGATAGAGAGATCAGGTGGAGGGATAGAGTGAGACGGTGAGAAGATAATAAATTCAGTTTTCTCCACGTTTAGTTTTAGGAGACGGGAGGAGAAGAAGGAGGAAATAGACGAAAGACAGTCTGGGATCCGGGAGAGAAGAGAGGTGACATCTGGGCCAGAGATTTAGAGTTGGGTGTCATCAGCACACAGGTGGTATTGAAAGCCGTGTGATGCTATGAGCTGACCCAGGCCGAGGGTGTAAAATAGAGAAGAGTAGTGGGCCAGGACTGACCCCTGGGGGACAACCAACAGACAGCGGGAGAGGGAGGAGGTGGTGCGAGAGTGTGTATGCTGAATGTTCTATCGGCGAGATATGAGGAGATCCAGGAGAGGGCTAAGTCCGGATGCCGAGGGAGGAGAGGATGTGTAGGAGGTTGAATGGTCGACAGTGTCAAAGGCAGAGGAAAGGTCTAGGGGGAGAAGCACAGAGTAGGGGCGTGAGGCTTTGGCAGTTACTAGGTCGTTGGTGACCTGGGTTAGGGCGGTTTCAGTAGAGTGGTGGTAACGGAAGACCGATTGGAGCGAGTCAAGGAGAGAGTGGGTGGAGAGGTGGGAGGACAGGTGATGATGGACGTGTTGGCTAAGGAGTTTAGAGGCGAATGGAAGCAGTGAGATGGGGCGATAGTTGGACATGAGGAGGGGTCAAGAGATGGTTTTTTTAGGATGGGGGTGATGGTAGCGTGTTTAAAGGAGGAAGGGAAATGCCAAGGTTACTGATAGATTGAAGAGATGGGTGAGGGCTGGAGATAACAGTACTAAGGCAGGGATGAGGTGGGATGGCAGTGGGTCAAGACTACAGTGGTGAGGTTCGATTTGGACAGTAAAGAGGAGAGCTTGTCAGGAGGGGGCTTGGGGAGAAGCAAGTTAGAGGGGAAGAGTGATGAGCAGGTGCAGAGTTGGGCTGTGGGGACACCGCAGGAATAGAGGTGGGCTGGGGGACGGCAGGGTGAAGCTTTGTCTGATGAGATTTATTTTATTTTGGAAGTGAGTTGTAAAATCATCTGCTGAGAGGAGAGATGGGGGAGGGGGTGCTGGTGGACGCAGGAGAGATTTGAAGGTGTTAAAAAGTTGTCTGGGTTTGTGGGACAGGGAGGATATGAGAGTCGTGAAGAAGTCTTGTTTGGCTGAGGTGAGTGCGGATTTAAATGTGTGTAGTGATTCTTTATATGAGGTGACGTCGTCGGTGGAGAGGGTTTTCTTCCAGCGGCGTTTGGCAATTCTGGAAGCTCGCCTCAGCTGTTTGGTGGAGTCTGTGTGCCAGGGTTGTCTGTTCATTTTTCGTGTTCTGTTGTGTGTGACAGGGGCGCCAGCATCAAGAGTGGAGGTGATTGTGTTGTTTTAGAATGTGGTAGTTTCGTCTGGATCAGCAAATGAGGATATGGTAGGATGCCATGTTGGATACCTCACTCTCCCCACTTTCCTTCACCGAGTCCACCGTAGGACACGGGCTGGGCTCAGAAGCGGGGCTCACACAGTGAGCTGGCCCTGCCAACCCTGGAGTCCCAACCAACCCAGGGATCCTAGCGAGGGGTGTATAGACAAATATTGCCTGCTCCTGGTGCTTGATACAGATGTAAAGTAGGGTAAAGCACTCCGTTGGTGAAATATTTGAAGAGAGGTCCATCACACAGCCTTGTGAAGGAAGACCCAGCGGTGGAGGAGATGGAGGATAAGGATGACTAGCAATATCCACCTGCCAGCCTGCAGGAACAACAGCAGACTCCATACAGTGGGTTCACCCTGCTGCACTGGTGGCTTGGGGATGAGAGTGATCCCTGTAGCCCTGATGGTGGAGATCCAGCTTCTGGTATCTCCAGTGCTTTTCCAGGATTTGTGCTTTGGAGATGAACTGCCAGAGGAAACTGCCAGAGGAAATGCTTTGAGATTTACAATAAACACAAAAATAAACGTCTCAAAATATAAATGTATCAAATAAATAAAAATACAAAAAAAGAAAAACAATATATAAAATAAGCAATAAAAAATCAAAAAACAACAATCAAAAAACAAAAAAACAAAAAAAGTATAATGTATATATAAAACCATAAATATATCCACACAAAAAAATTTTTTACAATATATACAATATATACATAATAAAGATAGTATCTAAATGGATACTATAATAGTATAACAACAAAATATGTTCTAGATCATAAAAATGTAAAAATCCAAGGGAAAATGCTATGTAGTTCCTAATTAGTATGCAGTCTACCCCCATGTCATCAGAAAGAATACAATACAATTATGTATGTCTATGTGTATACCCCCATAATTATTAATGCAAGGGAAAAACATAATAATGCAATAGCCAAACTAGTATACCCTACTAATCCCTAAGACCAAGAAAATTACCAAAAGAAGAGACTGAAAGCTGAGATACGGCCGTAGCCCAAAGAGAAGTTGGAGCCAGTAACTAAAAGGGGTGTCTTAAGGGGGGATATATAGGGATCCAAAAAACGCCGGTGATGCGCACGAAAACCGGAAAGTGTAGAAGACGCGTCATACCGGCGCGGGGGAAACATGAGAAATGTGTTAGCCGGGAAAGGCCGGGGGGATCGGGGCAGCGCAAAAGAGCCGCGCGCCGATTGTATATAGAAAAGGGGAAAAAAAGATAAAGGGGGAATAAGGAATTAAATATAGAACAAATGAAGGAGTAGGATAAGTATGGTAAGTGAAATAAGTAATAAAAAAACAGAAGGAAAAAGAAATGGGCATGCGCCTGACGTTTTCAGGCCCCAAAACATAGGGGCACAGAGGAAACATAGGAAAAAAAAATAGACAAAAAAATAAAGAAACAGAAAAAAAAAAATATAGAAAATAAGAGGGAAAAAAGGGGGGAAAAAAAGTGCTATAATTGAGCAAATGCAAAGAAGTAAAAAAGGGGGAAAAAAAGGAAGAGAAGAAAATTTTTTAATGGAAAAGGGGGAAGAAAACGGTATTAATAATAAATAAAAAGGGAAAAATAAACAATAAAAAAGGGGGTGAATATAGATAGACTTAGGGGCAAAACATGAAAGAGGAACAAAATGTACAGAAAAAAAGGAAAAATAGGAAGAGAAATTTAAAGAATGAAGAAAGAAAGAGGAAAAAAAGACAAAAAGAGACCACATAAGCCAAAAGAAACAGAGGAAGGAAAAGAAAAAGAAAAAAAACAAAAAGAAGATCTATGAATCTCACCCTGATGACACACTGCACTATCGTTGCTGAAAAAGAGAGAAAAAAAACAAATTGATTAGTACATAATAAAAAATAGAAGTATTTCAAAAAAGGAAATTTTAATTTCCCCTATTGAGACCATGGGGATGCAAAGTATTAAGTCTATGAATCCATAGAGACTCCCTTCTTTTAATAGAAGTTGGTGATTCCCTCCCCCACGGGTCTTTTTACCTGTTCTAAGATTTGGAACCGTAATTGAGAGATGTTGTGTCCTGCTTCCTTGAAATGTGATGGAATTGGCAACCACGTTTTGTCACACCGAATGGAGGATTTATGGCTCGAAAGCCGATCCTTCATCCGTTGAATAGTTTTCCCCAATATAGAGAGACCACAGGGACATTTGAGGCATGACCCACAAACTTGCTGTTACATGAAAATAACCCTTTTATTGTTTAAAATTTTTTGCCGTCCGTTGGTTTTGATATAGTGTCTCCCTTTTATAATGCTTGAGCAGTGACAACACTGTAAAAGGGGAAAGTTCCCCGTTTGGGAGAAGAAAAAGTCGGCTGAGATAAGCCGCCTTGCTGGGACCCAATATCAGCTCTCACAAGTATATCCTTTACATTTTTGGGACGTTTGGACCAGATCATAACAGGATTTTGAAATATTTCAATCTCAGGGTAGGAATCACCCAAAATATGCCAATATTTTTTAATGACCCTATGTATGTCTACCATTTTGGGGTGATATGTATTCACAAATGGAAGTCGTTGAATTTTTACCCGGGTAGAAGTATCCATATTGTCATATGTCAGTACATCGTCTGGATATCCCCTCACTCGGAACTTATCTCTCATCATCTTTAGTCTTTCTTGTCTTAGTGATGGATTTGAGACTATTCGACTGACTCTTGTGAATTGTGACTTAGGTAAGGCACTCTTAAAGGGTAGATGACAGCTTTTATAATGTA
>JAODAL010063527.1:0-19191 GCA_025379985.1 Phyllomedusa bahiana
CCAGGGAAAAATAAAAAAGGGGGTTGAAAGACCCCCTTTTTTCCGGCACTTTTTAAATGTGGGGGTCATGAGGTTTGGGGCTCATGCTGTTTGGGCCCCCGGGCCCGGGTTTTAGTCCCAAAGTCCAGTGAAAACTTAAATTTGGGGGTTTTAAAGAATCCTTTTACCGGGGCCTTTTTAATCTGTGGGTCAGGGGCAGGTTTAATTGGGCATTTTGCGGTACAGGGAAAAGATATAGTTCAATGTCCCGTGAAACTAAAAAAAGGTGGTTTTAAAGACTCCTTTTTTCCGGCACTTTTTTAATCGGGGGTCTTTCAGGTTTGGGGGTCCCTGCTGTGGCCCCCGGACAGGTTTTAGTCAATGTAAATTAAACCTTAAATGGTGGTTTTAAAGACTTTATTTTTCCCGGGACTTTTTAATCTGGGGGTTTAGGGCAGGTTTTTAATGGTTTAAACGCGGTAAAAGGACAGATATAGTCAATGTCCAAATAAACTAAAATGGTGGTTGGAAAAAACTCCTTTTCCTGGCACTTTTGAATCTGTGGGTCAAATAAAAGGTTTAATGGTCATTCTGCCGGGGACAGGAAAAAGTATAGCAATGTCCGTGAAAAAAAAATGGTGGTTGAAAAAATCCTTTTTCCGGGGACTTTTTTAAAAAGTGGGGGTCATTTCAGGTTTGGGGCTCATGCTGTGGCCCAGGACAAAGGGATAGTCAAGTTTAGTGAAAAAAAAAAATGGTGGGGTTTAAAGATTCCCTTTTTTTCCCGGGACTTTTTTAAACTTTAGGGTAAAGCAGGTTTGGGGTCATTTCGTGGCCCAGGACATGGGTTTTGTTTAATGTTCCCCGTGAAATAAAATGGTGGGTTGGAAAACTCCCTTTTTTTTTGGCCCCTTTTTTTAAAAGTGGGGGGCATGCCCGGGGTTTTGGGGCTTTATGTTGTGGGGCCCAAGGGGGGCAGGGACAGAAGGGCCCAGTGAAAATTAAAAAGGGGGGTTTGAAAGGGCTCCTTTTCCCGGGCACTTTTTAAAATTTGGGGGGTTTTAAAGGGTTTTGGGGGTTATGTGTGGCCCCCGGAAATGTATAGTCAAAGGTCCAGTGAAACTAAAATGGTGGTTGAAAAAACTCCCCTTTTTCCCCGGGACTTTTAAACTGGGGGGGCAAAGCAGGTTTTGGGGGCCCCTGCTGCATTCCAGGGGCGGGATATTCAATGTCCGTTCAAGTAAATGTTGGGTTTAAATTTATTACTGGGCCTTTTTGGCACCTTTTTTAAATTTTTGGGTGGGTGCAGGTTTAAGGGTCCTGCTTTTGGTACAAGGAAAAGGGTTGTGAATGTTTTGGGGGTTTTTTTTTTTTTGGTTTTTATGATAAGTGTGGTTTTCCCAAGGGCGTAGCACCCTTCCCTTTGACTGTTTTTTGGAAATTAATTCCCGCTTTCCCGCCCTGTTTGGGTTGTAAGAAAATGAAGGTGTTGTTGCTTCCCCTAGACTTTAATGGTCATGTCTTTAAACGACCCGCTCACTATCGATATCTTGGCGATGATGGGTGAATATCCCACCGGGTGTCCCAAAACCCATGGGCCAACGCAATCGCTCAACACTTTGTGCTGCTCTCCAGTTCTTTTAAAAAGATGTAGAGGAGTGTAGAAAACTACAGTATGGTTTTTTGGGAAAAAATTTTGGCGATTTCATTTGGCTTAAGGGCCCCCAAAATTTGTAAAGGGGAAAAGGGAAAAATTTTTTGGCCCCATTACATAGAGCTTAAAAACCAAAAAATTTGGGGATGGGCACCGAGCTTTGAGAGACGTCTTTAAGGAAAGCGTTCGAAAATGAATTATCGAATCTCATTTTCAGGTTGCACCCGACTGTTTTGAAGTGGGGTTTTTGTGATTAAAAATGGTGTCTAAAGTTCAATGCGCTTCACCTGTGTGTTTGGCGCATAACAAAACTTTGGCGTCATTGTAATGCGCCAAACATATATAAAGGCTATAGATAGGCTGGAAATAAAAAAAAGTCATTAGAACAGCTTGTCAGTGAATAGAAACAATGGTACTGATCTCTAAATAGAAGAAGTTTGGGACGACCACAACTCTTCCCCGACCTGTCCGTCCAGCCAAACTAAGCAATCGTGGGAAAAGAGCCTTGGTGAGAGAGGTAAAGAAGAACCCCAAGATCACTGTGGTAAAGCCCCCAGAGATGCAGTAGGGAGATGGGAGAAAGTTCTATAAAGTCAGCTATCACTGCAGCCTCCAACCAGTCGGGGCTTTATGGCAGAGTGTGCCGACGGAAGCCCCCTCCTAGTGCAAGACATATGCAAGTCCGCATACAGTTTGCAAAAAAACACATAAAGGGAACTCCCAGACTATGAGAAATAAGATTCCTAGTCTGATGAGACGAAGATTAAACTTTTTGGGGTTAATTGTAAAATGGTATGTGTGGAAAAAAAACCCGGCAATGTCATCACTGCCCAATACAACACCAAACAGTGAAACATGATGGTGGCAGCAATCATGCTATGGGGGTGTTTTTCAGATGCAGGGACAGGACGACTGGTTGTAACATGAAGGAAAGATGAATGGGCCAAGTACAGAGATATCCCTGGATAAAAACCTATTACAATAGTGCTCTGGGGCCCCAGAACTGCCAAAGGTTCATCTTCCAACAAGACAATGACCACAGCTAAAATAACAAAGCAGTGGCTTCAGAACAACTCTGTGCCCATTCTTGACTGGCCCAGACAGAGCCCTGACCTAAACCCAGTTGAGCATCTCTGGAGAAAACTTGAAAATGGCTGTCCACCAACGTTCATCATCCATCCTGAGGGAACTGGAGAGGACCTGCAAGGAAGAATGGCAGAGGATCCCCAAATCCAGGTGTGAAAAACTTGTTGCATAATTCCCAAGAAGACTCTGTACTAACTCAAAAGGTGCTTCTACTCAATACTGAGCAAAGGGTCTGAATACTTAAGACCATGTGATATTTCAGTTTTTCTTGTTTAATAAATTTGCAAAAATATTTACATTTGTTTTTGTTTTTTTTCTTTCAAGATGAGGTGCAGAGTGTACATTAATGAGCACAAAGAGTGAAATATTTAAAAGGGTTTGAATACTTTCCATACCCACTGTATATGAGTGCAGGTTGGCAAAACTAGGCACATTACTGCTGGAACAGGCAGACCTATTTTAATGTGGTCTGCCTGAGGAGTTGAAGTGGAGCTAGATTTGCTGTTAGGGCAAAAAATGTCCAATATTTCTCAACTTACACCAGTACAACAATAAAAAGTAATTTATGATATTTATCAAACTATATAAAATTTAATTATTTAAATTTCATAAAAAATGTTCTCATATAAATTTAATATAAAAATATATAAAATCACAAAAATATAAAAATATCTCCTATAAAATGTATTTAAAATTCAACCCACTGATGATGATCAGATTTTTTTAATTTTTCCGACATTAAATTTTGAAATGTTGCACAAAAATCACTTTCATACATTCAGGCGCCTTATTCACTGAAAATGAGACATGATAATTCACTTTGCAGCACCTTCTTTCATACGTGTCTTCTTATGTATGAAAATGTTTTTCGCATTACATAGTTTAATGCAACGAACATTCTATGGGGCACAAAGTGTAATGCGGCAAACTTTGTATGGCAGTTCCGCATCAAACTTTGGTGCATTAAAATGTGTCGTGAAGCGCACATTGCGCCAAGTTTGGTCATATACCTTTAAAGTACCGTCAATATACGGCAAAAAAAGGCATATATGATTTCATACATGTCAAACTAAATTTAAAGGCTGCAGAAGCATTGAAACCCAAACTAGTTGTGCAATGAAAAAATATATCCTGGAGTGTTTCTGCACACATGGTAGATTTGTTGCAAGAATTTCTGCAACTGTCCTGTCATCTGAATGTGGCATATAGACATCCATTGCATGCTGCAGCAACAATCCAATCCACATATATGTAGAATACCCTTGGATTCCTGTCGCAGATTTTGACTTTATTGTGCGATTGGTTTTGCTGCGTTTATGTACGTGGTTTAGTCCAATTTAGTAGGGCTGATCTGTGTCCTGTCAAGAATATGTGGTTTCTAATGTAGGAACTTTGGAGAAATTATGTGTATAATTGACAGGTCACTTATTTTTTTTTCGTGGTGCAGATTTCATATTTGTGAGTGAACAAATCTGTGTCACAGTTCATAGTCTGAACTATGGTATGGATTCCCATTACATTGGTTGCCCCACTCAAAAACAAAAAAAATACACTGCCCGCAATTGTAGAAAACAACCCAAAAAATATACTCCCCTTTCTCCTCCGATACAGTGTTGAAACTCCAGAAGTTGGTCCAGTTTTTGGCTACTGCAGCCAATCAGTAGCCTCAGTGGTCATGTACTTTTTCATTCACATCACCGCACTCCTGGATCGGTGTAGGAGGAGGCGGGGTGAGTACTTTTTTTTTTGTTTTATATATTCTAATATTGAGGCCAACTTGTCTTATTTGTACAATTTTCAGTTGGACAACTTGTTTAAGACATAATGGGATTTCCAGAGAAATGCACACAAATTTCACATTCCAAACCATATGACATTCTGCCATGTGAACAAGACCTAAAGTTTCATGTACATAGCTGTATTACCTACAGGGTGTAACGGACGGGTAGTGGATCCGCTGGACCACCGCAGGCGATGGTGGAAGCCCACGCCAGGGAAACGGAATTAAGTAGGGCCCCGGTATTTCCCCAGGCCCGCCGCAAAGCGGGATGGACTTGCTTGCGGCGGAGTCTACCAGGTCGTTCCACTGGGGGACTTCCCTGCGGGTGGCGGCCAAAGGGTTTGGGACGTAGTACAGATTCTTTCAGGCAAGCTCGTGGTCCGGGGACAGGAGAAGGTCAGGACAGGCGGCTCTTTGGATCGTAAAACGGGGGACAGGCAGACGGTCAGGGGGCGGGCCCGGGGCCCAAAGATACGTGGTCGATAAATGTAGACAAGGTCCCGGTTTACAGGGAAAGGACAAGACTAGACTATAACGCTTCCTCCAGTGGTAAATACACTAAGGATCCGGCGAGGGCCGGCAGGAAGGGGCCAGACCTAAAGGGGCAGTGCCGGCCCAATAGCCAATTACCGGCGCACTGCCCCTTTAAATTTCAAAACAGCCGGGACCCGCGCCGCGCCCTAGGGGCGGAGCCCACGCGCCGGGAGACTGGGAAAACAGACTGAGCAGGAGCGCGGCCGGGGTTTAAGTTGGTGCCCGGCGGGACTGGGAGAAGGGGCGGACCCCGAACCCGACGTGCGGGAGGGGGGCTCCGCTGAGAGCCGCAGACGGAGGGCGCCTGTGCGACCCGAGACAGGGGTCGCAGGGGCGTCCGTGACAGTACCCCCCCCCTTTGGGCCCTCCCCCTTTGGGCCCCCTCTCTTACGAGGGTTGAAGAATATCTTGGATGAGATTACGGTTCAGGATATTCTCCTCCGGCTCCCAAGACCTCTCTTCAGGACAACCGCTTCCAGTCAAACCAGAAATTTACCGTTTCCCTCTAGTTTCCTCACACGCAGGATCTCCTTGACTACAAAGACATTGGACGCATCAGCTATGGGTGGAGGAGGGATAAAACTTCGAGAGAAAACGGTTAAGAACCAGGGGTTTTAGTAGAGAGACGTGGAAAGAGTTAGGAATTCTCATGGTGGGAGGAAGCCGGAGTTTGTAAGAAACCGGATTAATGCGAGTGATTACCTCGAAGGGTCCCAGGAAGCGGGGTCCCAATTTGTAGGAGGGCATCTTAAGAGGGGACATATCTTGCCGACAGCCACACCTTGGGTCACCTGGGGAGAAGACAGGAGGAGGACTTCTTCCCTTGTCGGCTTGGGTCTTCATGCGCTCGGAAGCGCGGAGCAGGATTGGGGGGTCTGGGACCAGATGGTCTTTATGTCCTGAACCAGTGCGTCCGCCGCAGGAACCTCGGAGGGAGATGCCAGAGGGAGAGGGGGGCGGGGATGCAGGCCATATACAATGTAGAAGGGGGAGATCCCTGCAGATTCTGAGTCTCGGGAGTTGTACAAGAACTCCGCCCATGGCAACAAGTTGGACCAATCGTCTTGGCGTGTTTGAAACGAAGTGGCGTAGAAACCTCCCAAGACCTGGTTTACTCTCATCCCCCTGGCCATTCGTTGAGGGTGGTAAGAAAGACGAAAAGTCGGTTTCACCTGGAGTTGGGAACACAGGGCACGCCAGAATTTTGGAAAAAAAACTGGACTCCCCGATCCGAGACGATTTGCTGCGGGAGCCCATGCAGCCCGGAACACATGCTGGAAAAATAGGTCTGTTTAAGCGGGGTGGCCGATGGCGGGCCCCCGGGAAGGGGGACGAAATGCGCCATCTTGGAGAACGATCAGTAGTCACCAAATGACGGTGTTGCCACCCGAAGAGGGGAGATCAGTTATAAAGTCCATCGCAATGTTGGTCCAAGGTTGGCGTCGGAATGGGTAGTGGGTTGTAGTAGCCCTGCCGGCTTGTGACGAGGGTCTTGTTGCGGGCACAGGAGTTACAGGCCTGAACGAAATCCTTGACATCCTTGACGAGCTCTGGCCACCAATAGAACCGGGATATCAAAAAGGAAACATCTTCGAGCGCCGGGAATGACCGGCCACAAAAGAGCAATGGCCCCATTTTCAGGATGCGTCTGTGGAGAGCAGGGCGAACGTAGGTCCTCCCTGGAGGAAAACCTTCCGGAGGTCAATGGAGCAGCCGGAAGATAAGGCGTTCTGGGGGAATTATATGCTCTGGAGTGGATTCCTCACCCACCATTTTCAGAAGCCCGGGAAAGGGCGTCCGCCTTGATGTTTTTCTCCGTGGGCCGGAAGGGTGAATCTGGTAGTCGAACCGGGAGAAGAAGAGCGACCACCTAGCCTGGCGTGGGTTAAGTGCTGAGCGGTCTGGAGGTATTGAAGGTTTTTTTTGGTCGAATAGATGCGATGGGATGGCGAGCCCCCTCCAATGGTGGGCCCCATTCTTCCAAAGCCATCTTGATGGCCAGCAAATCACGGTCGCCTATCGTGTAGTTCCTCTCGGCCGGGGGAGAACGTTTTGGAGAAGAAGCCTCACGTTACGGTCTTGCCGGGGCCCCCTTTTGCGTAAGGATGGCTCCGACCCCCACAGACGAGGCTTCCACTTCCAAGGTGAATGGTTTCGCGGGGTCCGGCCGCGAGAGGAAAAGGATGCCGTGGGTTAAAGGCCGACTTGAGCTTTGCGAATGCCCCCTCAGCTTCGGAGGGGCCAGTGCGTGGGTTAGCGGGGTTTTTTTAGTGAGAGCCTCTATCGGACCCACAAGCGTAGAGAAGGGGGGAATAAATTGGCGATAATAGTTACAGAACCCCCAAGAAACGCTGTATGGCACGCAAACCCCGACTGGGCGTGGCCACTGCAAACACGGCGGACAGCTTTGCTGGATCCATTTTGTAGGCCTCGATCAGAAATAATGTACCCCAGAAACGGAAGACTGTTTTGGTGGAAGATGCACTTCTCCAGCTTGGCATACAGGTGATTATCTCGGAGCCGCTTCAAAACCTGACGGACATGACAATGGTGGGTCTCGGGGTCAGGGCGGGGACACCAAAATATCGTCCAGATTTGACCACTACGCAGGTGTAGAGAAGATCCCTGAAAATGTCATTCCGAGCTCCTGGAAGACGGAGGTGCATTACACAGGTTCGAATGGCATTACCAGGTACTCGAAGTGGCCCCTCCCTGGTGTTGAAGGCAGTCTTCCATTCATAGCCCTTTGCGGATTCGGACCAAATTGTAGGCCCCTCTTAGATCCAGTTTGGAGAAAAATTTCCCTTTTCGCCCTGGGAGACGGTCAAATAACTCCGTGATCAAAGGTAGAGGGGTACCGATTCTTCACCGTGATCTTATTCAGACCCCAGTAATCAATGCAGGGGTCGCAAGGTAGCATCCTTTTTTTCCACGAAGGAGAATCCGCCCCGGGGAGAAGAGGGGCTTTCGAATAAACCCCTTCTGGGGGATTCTCACGGGAATGTACTTGGACATGGCTTGTGTCTCCGGAACGGTAAGGGGTAGACTCTGCCCGAGGAGGGCTTGTACCGGGCAATAGGTCAATCGGGCAATCATAAGGACGATGTGGCGGCAGGGTCTCTGCTTGCTTCTCGGAGAAGACATCAGCATACTCCTGGTAAGGAGCGGGAAGACCCGCTAGAGGCTTAGCTGGTACCGTTAGGAAGCGGCTGGCACCTGGCGAGGTGGTACCAAAAGCGAGACCGACACTCTGGGCCCCCATCGCAAGACCCGCCGTTGCCAGTCAAGCACCGGGGCATGGCGCTGCCGCCATGGTAGACCCAATAGGACGGGGAAGAAGACCGGGGTAACAAATAGAACGATAGTCTCTCTTTGTGAAAATGCCCCTACTTGGAGGGACAACGGCTCAGTACGGAAACGGACTGGGTCACGGAGGATCTCTCACTGACGGAGGAAATTGGACAGAGGATTCTCCAGGGGAACCACAGGAAGGCAGTGTTGGACACCAGGGCAGCGTCCAGGAAATTTCCAGAGAACCGGAGTCCAAGGGAAAGCTGAAAAATTGAAAGTGGGTCCCGGCTTCAGTTGCCGATCAGGACCGAAATGTTCAGGCAGGGGGGAGGACTGCACACGCTTAGGGATGCTTCCCCCACATAGCCCAGGGTGTGCCCCTTCTCCCGGACGCCGTGGGTGAAGAATACAACAACGGAGGAGGTGATAGAGCTGCCACAGTAGAGGGCATAGATTCCCTTTACGCCGTCGGTTTAAGCTCTTGCGGAGTCAGGTGGGCTCCATCCCCTGGCATGACCACGTCCACGGCTGGCAGGGAAGGAGGCGGGGTGGAGGCCGTAGGAAACACCGGTGCAAGATGAGATGGCGGCGTGTATGGGTGGTTCTTGCTGTTGGGGGAGCTCCTCACGCCCTTTTTGCGAATCGGATGTCAATCCGGTTAGCCAGGTGGATTAGCTCGCTTAAAAAAGAGGAAGGTCCCCGGGCGGCGAGCGAATCCTTGATTGGGCTGGGGGAGGCCTTTCTTGAACGTGGCGCATAATGCTGCATCGTTCCAGGCTGCTCCGATGCTAGTGTGCGGATTGCACGGGTAGTCTCCAAAAGGAGGAGTTCCCTTGCTGAGGTTCAACAGGGCGGTTTCGGCAGATGACGACCACGAGCAGGTTCCCCGAAGACATTCCGGAACTCTAGTTGAAATGTCGTAGGATCGGCCGTGATAGGGTCACCTCGGTCCCACAGAGGAGTTGCCCAGGCGAGGGCTTTACCGGTGAGGGAGACTGGGCCATGAAGGCCACCTTGGATCTTTCTGACGGAAAAATGACCTGCCATGAGTTCCACATGCAGGGAGCACTGAGTGATGAAGCCCCTGCAGACCTTGGAATCCCGATCAAACTTAGTCGGCATGGATAGCCGGAGCTTGGGACCGACTGGAGCAACTGCCACGGGAGGAACCACTGCAGCCGACTGCTGCTGCGAGTGGCGATGAACTGCTGCACCAGGGAGGAGAGTTGCTCGAGCTGTTGCGTTGCTGTGCGATCTGTTTGGACTGCTTGGCCACAACGGTGGTTGATACTGGCGGGCACTTGGCATCGATATCTTGGCGGGGATCCATGGCCGGATCCCACTGTAACGGACGGGTGTGGATCCGCTAGACCACCCCAGGCGATGGTGGGAAGCCACGCCAGGGAACGGAATCTAAGTAGGTCCCGGTATTCACCCGAGCCCCCCGCAAAGCGGGATGGACTTGCTGCGTCAAGGAGGTTACCAGGTCGTTCCATGGCGGGGGCTTGCCTGCGGTGGCGGCCAAGGGTTTGACGTAGTACAGATTCGTCAGGGAAGCTCGTGGTGGGGACAGGCAGAAGGTCAGGACAGGCGGCTCTGGATCGTAAACGTGGACAGGCAGACGGTCAGGGCAGGTGGCAAGATACGTGGTCGATAAACGTAGACAAGGGTACGGTACACGGAAAGACAAGACTAGACTATAACGCTTTCTACAGAGGTAAAACACATAAGGATCCGGCGAGGGCCAGCAGGAAGGGGCCAGACCTAAATAGGAGCAGTGCCCCGGCAAAAGCCAATTACCCGGCGCCTGCCCCTTTAAATTTCAAACAGCCGGGCCGCGCGCGCCCTAGGGCGGAGCCACACGCCGGGAGACTGGGACAGACTGAGCAGGAGCGCCGGCCGGGGAAGTTGGTGCCGGGGAGGACTGGGAGAGAGAGCGGACCCCCAAAACCCGACGTGCGGGACGGGGCTCCGCTGAGAGCCGCAGCACGGACGCACCTGCGACCCGAGACAGAGGTCGCAGGGGCGTCCGTGACACAGGGCTTCCATCTAATTATTGTCATAACAGCTGTAGCGGCTGCTATAGGTCCACTGCCCCAGGGGAGAGCTTGGTTTGGCTCGGCCCAACAGCACAACAAACCTTCGAATGTCGGGACTGTTGTCTCAGGTATTTGGAGGTTTGTCCAGGGCATCCAAGGTCATGGATTTCCAGGGTATGCACTTTATTTAACCAATGGCATGTCCTTTGTATGCGTAAACATTTCAAGCCCTTTAGGCCTTAGGCCTACAACAGCATCCTTATGCATCAGATCATCACATTGGACTTCACTAACAGAAGCCTGCCTACCACTCATCAGGGGAATGAGGAGAGGCGAGTTTAATTTTTTCGTTTCTTTTTTCACCAATGGGGACACTATAGATGTTGAGGGCCATACCTACCTGAGGCCTATCTATCTGGGGACTTTCTCAATAACTAGGGACTATGTACAGCTGTAGCAGAATCTCCTGAGGGTTGGAGAAAAAGAATGCAGAAGGTTTTTCTTCTCTGTATTATGACCTTTATATTTTGAATTGTTTTTACTTATATTCTTTATCCTTACACACTGTCTGAAGATGTATATCCACTGCTACAACTTATTTCACTAGATAAAATACACATAAATTACACTGAAAAGGCGAGAAGAATAGAAAGGGAGGAAAAAGGGAGCAAGAAACAGATAAGGAGAAAAAGAAAGGAAGAAAATGAGTGATGCTGAAGCTGCATTCCCCCTCCCTTACTTCCATTTACTTTTTACATGGGCAGATTTTGTGAGGTTTCTGAACATTTACAGAGAATGAGTGGATGAGATAAGGCTGCTGAAAAATGGCACTTTCCCATGAGAAGATATATTGTGAACTTTGATATATTCACATATCTACAGATTTAAAAAAAAGAATTCATGGATAAATACTTAAAAGTAAGAAGGAGGACAAGGCACAGTTGATAGTACTTATCTGAGGCTGTCTGAAAAGGATTCTACTCCTTTATTGGCATACAGTATCCTCCAGGACTACAGTTATTTTTCCTGCTACACTGGCTAAAAATTTGACCACTCGTCCCCGAGCTTTCCCTATCAGGGGTAAGAAATTAATTGTCAGGGTCAACCACTCCAGAAGGTTTACATTTATAATTTTAAAAAAATTTCTCTTTTGTCATCCATTCATTATTACTACTGGGGACACTAATTCCTGATTGTTTATTTTTGCCCCGGGGACCTGCAGATAGACAGAAAATATGATTTTAGCCATAAATTCTTGTATCAAATCCTGACTAGGAGCTCTTGCTGCAGAACATGTAATTTTTGGAAAAACCCTTTGTATAATGTCTGTTCTCCTGCCAGCACAGCTTGTGGAAGCACTAAGGTCAGCTACTACTGCAGGATAGTACAAAAAGTATCTTAAACTCTTTGGCCAACTAAGTTGTAATACAACAGACTGCCTTTGTGCACTGGGATCTCTCCTGCCCAAGTAGTTTACTGATCACAAGCAAAACACAGGCTCAATCACTGAAAAAGTGTATTTTTATAAAAAGTATCCAGCCCCTGGATTTGAAGCTGTAAGAGACAGAAACAGCTTTAAGTCTGCAACAGCCAGGATGAGAAAACTCCTTTAAGCTTGGTCTACACAGCACAGGATTTCGGTAGTTTATTCTGTGGATTCAGTATTTTGAATCCGCTGAAAATACAACTGTATTGTTTAGCCCTTAATAGATAATCCGTGCTGTGTGCACCCAATCCAATATCTGCAACACACTATTAACTAAAAAACTATCAAAAGGCACATAGGAATTCTTGGAAAAGCTTTTCTGCTACTAAGGATACATGAAAAGTTTTTGTTTTCTAGACTGTTCGTATGGAGGTGTGGCTGCACCACCTTGGTATTTTGCACTCCACCCATCTGCACAGGTTTTTGAATCTATGGAGAGTACCTTGTAGCTGGCGCCTTCTTTCCCTGAAATGTGGAGGTCTGAACAGGCCCTAAGAGAGGTAACGTAAGTGTAGGTTCCCACCTGTATTGAGGTCCCCTTGCTGATTGGGATGTGGCCTAAAGCAATTTTATTCAAAAATGTGAACTAAGAACCTTAAAAATTTTTCATGTATCCTTTGTAGCAGAAATGCTTTTCAAAGAATTCCTATGTGCCTTTTGATAGTTTGTGTAATAGTGTGTTCTTGATATTGGATTGTTTGTATATTGCTGCCACACCAGTGTGCACCTATGTTCATTTTTTTCAAAAAAGCTTTTTGGATGTGCAAATATTGTTTTTTAGATTGGTGACATACTGTTATGATTTGCCTCTATTGACTCAATTGCTCAAATGCAATTAAAGGGCAACACCAGCAGGAAAGCACCACATGAATAGCCATTATAGTCAGTGCTACTTATGTTTTCATGACACAACCCCTTTAGGTAAGTATACTAAACCGAACAAGATTACTACACTCTAACCTTTTTCACCAACAATAGCAGATGCCCATTCGGCAGCAGCTCGAACACTCGGGGTACTGGTTACATCCAAAATCACTGTCTGAACTCTAC
This sequence comes from Phyllomedusa bahiana, assembly GCA_025379985.1. Taxonomy (NCBI): domain Eukaryota; kingdom Metazoa; phylum Chordata; class Amphibia; order Anura; family Hylidae; genus Phyllomedusa; species Phyllomedusa bahiana. Next base: position 12,900 of record JAODAL010063527.1, read on the forward strand.
TTGAGGTCTCCTTCTTCAGGCTTTCAGCTCCACTTTCTGTCAGACAAGCAGCCAAAACCCTCATTCCACGCTTGTCCAGATTTCTTGTGACCAGGTTTCCAAATCCAGAATCGCATCCAGTAACAAAAACATACTTATCTGTGAGATTCTCCAGAATCAGACCATGTCTGTATCTTCTATACAGGAAGAGCAAGCTCAACAGCACCAACAGAATGAGCCACATAGTGGATGCGGTAGAAATGCAGCACTAGGATAGAAGAAAGAGATAATACATTTATATTATTTCTTCTTATTTTTTTTTCTTCTTCACTAGTAAACTAGTAGCCATGATAAATCATCTGGCAAATTCAGAATGAAAGGGAAATGTTTTTTTTTTTTTTTTTTAAATAATTCTCTGTTCACACTAGTATCATAACAAACATGGCATAACTGTTTGCACAACAATACATAGGGTGCATGAAAGTGCAGTATACGTAAGTAATCAAAATTAATACAAAACATAATGACCCCATAATAATGACTATGTGTAAAATTTTGAAAATATAAGGAATTAGCCATAGCTAATAGAAAATAATTTAAGAGGTATTCCAGTTCCAGCAAATAAATGTTATTGACCAATTCCCCACCAGCTTCAAGTTCTCTTCTTGCAGTTACTTCAGGCTTAGAGATGAAAATGAACATGCTATTGGGTGCAGAGCATGTTGTAGGCAGGAGAAACAAAGCCCGTTTCATATTAGTTTTGGGGAAAAATATTAACAGAAGTTGTATTTTGTTTATTCGGGTAAAGGGTTTTTGGTGCAGAAAGTATCTTAAGTATTTTAAAAAATGTGTTGAGACATCTGCACCTAAAATATTGTCCTTTTTGGTGCTTTTTTAAAGACTTCTTTGGTGCACCCCATTGGGGGAATGAGGGCTTAAAGAGAACCCGTCACCTAGTTATGCCCCCCTTGCGGGAGAAACAGAACAAGGTGTGACAGACTTCTGTTTCCACGCGTGTCCCTTATTCTCTAAGATGCTGTAATTTGTGCTGTCCTAGCAAGGGGGGCTAACCAATGTGACAGGTTCCCTTTAGGCTATGCCAAAAAAAACAATCATTTTTTCAGACAGCCCATTTGTCCGATGCTGGGGGGGGGATTTAACCTAAGTGTTTTGTGGGGCTACTGATTGATTTCATCTATCAAAAGTGAGAGCAACAGTTCTCAAGAGTGTTTATAAATCCTATGGACGCATATATCACTCAATACATCAGTGGCAGTCTTAGTACAGCCCCAGGGTAAAGCTGGGGGAAAGGGAATTTCCTCAAACCCACAATCAATCTAGCAGTTAGTATACCTTTGAGATAAGAACTGTAAGCACAAGGGAAGGAAAGGGAAGGTTTAAAGGTTAAGAAACAGTAGGTTTAGACAACATTAAAAAATCGGGGGCCATAATTTTAACTCCCTCAATTTATGGCTCAGTTGTTAGCACAGCTTGTTAAAGTGAATATGTCATTATACAATTGATTTTTTTTATTGATGAAATATTGTATGTTCATTTTTGTCTAAATTTTAGTATATTTTTTTTTTTCATTCAAATTTTTGGTAAGTATTAAAAAAAGCATAATAATTTTTTAATATTTCCCCTCTTGCCTCCAGAGGGAGCACACCCCCCCAAAAAAAAAAATTTTGGGTCAAGCAGAAGCAGGTTTTTAAAACGGCCCCGTTGTAAATTGGGGGTGGGCGGTGGTGACCTCACCCCCTCCCCTTCCCCCTTTTCTGTGTTAAAAGGAGGGGAATTGTAGCTCTGTAGCCACTGAATCACCATTTGTTGTTGATGAGTACACCATACAAAGCTATGGTATCCATAGCTGAAAAAAAAAAAAACCAAATGAAACTGTGATTGCGTTTACTCTATTTCATAGGATATTGCGGAAGGAAAGCCACAGTATATTCTACATTTCCCGCTCACAGGTATCCCAGGTATAGGGCCAAACCCCCATATCCAAAAACTAAAAATTCGTTTAGTTTACATGTAACATTAGGCTCTGTCTACACTGCAGTGGACAAAAAACGACCTGAAAACCAAATACTAAAAACGTTCATAAAATTGAGTTTTTTGTCCATTGCCTGTCATTGCCTTGATTTGCGTTTTTTGGCACTTTTTTTTCTTGTCTTCAAGTCTGGTTTTTAATGTATGCATAAATCAAGCCATTGCATGTAACTCCATCTTACAAGAGGGGATGCAAAGCACATTGTTACATTTATATGTAATCTTATAGTCGTTTTACGGATTTGGGTGCTAATAAAGGTATCTCGCTTTTGTGGCTAAAAATAAGTTTTTTTATGGATTGTGGCACTTTAATACTTTTTTGGGGATTTTGGCACTAATAAAGTTATCTCGCTTCTGACGCTAAAAATGTTTTTTACTGATTTTAGCACCTAAAACCATAAAAAATGGATACAATTTTTAGCGTCAGAAGTGAGATAACTTTATTAGCGCCCAAATCCGTAAAAAAAAGAAGTTTATTACCAAAATCCGTAAAGAAAAGGATTCTAGCGGCAAAATCCGTAAAAAAAAAAGGATTTTTAGCATCAGAAGCGAGAGAACTTTATTAGCGCCAAAATCTGTAAAGAAAAAGGATTTAGCGCCAAAATTCGTTTAAAAAAAAGATTCTAGTGCCAAAATACATAAAAACGTATTTTTCAGCATCAGAAGCGAGAGAACTTTATTAGCGCCAAATTCTGTATCGAAAAGGATTTTAGCGTGAAAATCTATAAAAAACGGATTCTAGTGTCAAAATCTATAAAAACACATATTTTTTTGCGTCAGAAGTGAGAGAACTTTATTAGAGCCAAAATCTGTAAAGAAAAGTATTTTAGCGGCAAAATCCATAAAAAAGATTATAGCGCCAAAATCCGTGAAAAAAGGATTTCAGCGCCAAAATCCACAAAAAAACGTATTTTTTGCATCAGAAGCCAGATGACCTTATTAGCGCCAAAATCTGTAAAAAAAAGTATTTTAGCGTCAAAATCCGTAAAGAAAAGTATTTTTAGCATCAGAAGCAAGAGAAATTTATTGGTGTCAAAATCTGTAAAAAAAAAAGGATTTTTAGCATCAGAAGCGAGAAAACTTTATTCTAGTGCCAAAATCCGTAGAAAAAAATTATTTTTAGCATCAGAAATAAGAGAACTTTATTAGCGGAAAAATCTGTAAAGAAAAGGATTTTAGCGGCAAAATCTGTAAAATATGGATTCTAGCGCCAAAATCCGTAAAAAAAGGATTCTAGCACCAAAATCCGCAAAAAAGTATTTTAGCATCAGAGGCCAGATGACTTTTTTAGTGCCACAATCTGTAAAAAAAAGGATTTTAGAGCCAAAATATGTAAATAAAAGTATTTTTATCATCAGAAGCAAGAGAACTTTATTGGCGCCAAAATCTGTAAAGAAAAGGATTTTAGCGCCAAAATCCGTAAAAAACTGTATTTTTAGTGTCAGAAGCGAGAGAACTTTATTAGCGCGAAAACCTATAAAGAAAAGGATTCTAGCACACTCTGTTTAATGAAGATGTCTGTATATGATAAATACACACCCTGTATTTGACTCAAATTACCCCACAAACAAGAGGATAAATTAACCCTTGGGTATAAAATACCCTACAGAAATAACCAGATGGGATTCAGGCGTATATGGGGCAGAAATACACACACCCTGTATTTGACTCTAAATTACCCCACAAACAAGAGGATAAATTAACCCTTGGGTATAAAATACCCTACAGAAATAACCAGATGGAATCCAGGCATATATGGGGCAGAAATACACACACCCTTTATTTGACTCAAAATTACCCCGCAAACAAGAGGATAAATTAACCCTTGGCTATAAAATACTCTACAGAAATAACCAGATGGAACTCAGACATGTATGGGGCAGAAATACACACACCCTGGATTTTGGGGAGAATACACCACTAAAACAAACAAAATAAAAAACGCTGGTTCAGGAACAGGTGTATATATGAAACACACTTGTGAAGGTCTTTCACCCCAGTAGCTCAAAAAACTGGTTTGTTTTGCACAGAGTACAATATAGTGCTGCAGCAGATAGATGCTTGTGGCTGGAGAATTTACTGGATACCCGAATGCCACTTACGAATGATACTTACAATGAGAGAATAAAAAAAGAATGTAGCGAAATTAGAAACCACGATTATGGAAATTAAGAAAACGAAATATGAAAGGGACTATCAGGATTACGAACAAAATAGAATGTATGACTGGAAAGTGGAGAGAAAACCGAGATCAATATTGAGACAATCCTATAGCAGTAGGAGAAATAGAAAAGAAGTGAGTTTTTCTGATATCGATCATGTAAATACAGGAACATCAGATTCGGAACATTCCTGGTTAGAGAGAACACTGAATAGGGATAGAGATCAGGTTACAAGAAAAAATATTGAAAAAGAATGTAATGTACAGGTTCCAAAAAACGGAAAAAACGAGGAGGAAGGAAACCTCACAAAAAGAGTGACGAAAGGTTCCACAAGGAAGAAATAAAAGAAGAATCGGAAGAAAAAAAACAGTGTCATCATATTAACTCCTAGAACTCTAACAAAGGACCAACATAATGTTCTAAATAAAGGACTTAATTTTCCTTCTACTAGGAATTTTTAGTTTTTTGACACCATTTTGGACATAAATCGATTCGTAAGAAAACTGACAGGGAAAAGGTTTTTCAGAAATATAAATGGAGAGGAGAATCGAGTGGACACGTACAATGGAACAAAGGAGTACACTAAGGGCATGTCCCCATGGCAAGGGTTTTCGGCCGTTTTTTCAATCGGTGTGCGGTTTTTCAGACCGCCTGAAAAATCGCCCGAAAATTAGCACAATTGTGCTCTATGGAAAACCCGTGCAGCAGTCCCCACTGCACGGGTTATCCGCCCGGCGGCAAAACATTGAGCAAGCACCTTCTTCTGTCTGGTTTTCGGACGGAATCTGTGCTTCTCAATGGGAGGGGGGAGGGCTCTTCTCCGCTCATCGCGGAGAAAAGCCGCCCCCCCGCGGCCATGGGGACGGGCGCAAAACAGGACAAATTTTGGAAGATGGAAGCACTTACCGTAGGTTTTCAAGAGATCAAACAGATGTCATTAGTAGTAAATTGGATAGATTGTTAGAGGAAGGGTACAGTTTGGGGGTGATTTCAGAGAGACAGAAAATACAATTAAAAACAGTGAATCCAAAAATACCTGTAATCTATGGGGTACCAAAGGTGCACAAGGAGGTATTTCCGCCTAGTTTGCGCCCCATAGTATCGAGCATTAATAATATAACACCTGCATTAAATAAATGGGTAGATTTGCAATTACAGCCCCTAGTACAGAAAAACCCAGGCTACCTCAAGGATAGTACTGCGGTACTGAAAGTTTTTTCTAAATTTGATTGGTTGGAGAATTATGTTTGGCTTAGTTTAGATGTCACAAGCCTTTATTCGAGAATACCACAGGAATTGATCAGAGTGGCAGTAGAATACCATCTCAATAGAAATGTAACATATAAAGAAGAGTTTAAAATATTTATATTGGAAGTATTGATTTTCTGCTACATAACAATTATTTGAGATTTTACCAAACATTTTTTTCTGCAATTGTGTGTAGTCCCTATGGGAGCTACTGCCTCGCCTTCATTGGCCAATTTATTAATGGCGTGGTGGGAACACCGTGCCATTTATGGGATAGAGAATCCTTTTTCTGATGCACTGGTCTGGTATGGGCGCTACATTCATGACCACTTGGTTGTATGGGGTCGTGATGTGGCGTCCATACCAGACTTTGTCTCCTATCTTAATGGTAATGATGTCAACTTGAATTTCACTTGTAATTTTGACCAACAAAACATTTCATTTTTAGACATCAATTTAGTGGGGGAGCATGTACAGAAAAAGATGAGTATGAAAAACAAGCAGAGATAATTAGTCAAAGGTTGAAGGATAGAGGATACACAGATAACTTACTACTAACAACTAGTGTTGAGCGATTTTTATCGACAAAGTTGAAATCGGCAAGGATTTTATGGTGATTTTCAGATCATGCGATAATTAAGGTTAAAATCTGTGCATCATCTATTAAGATCGCGCCATTTTCGGCGCGTCCTGTAATTTTGGGCAGCAAATCAGATTACAGAATATGAGCTAGGGTGTGATTGTGTGTTGCGACGTCATGACATGGGATGTGTATGGTTGCGATTGGCTGGAAAAATCACATGACCTCGTATTACTAGAACAGTTTTTTCCTTTGGGCCTTGGTTATAGGAAAT
>JAODAL010063528.1:0-19191 GCA_025379985.1 Phyllomedusa bahiana
AGTTTCAGATTCCCAATTGATGTCTGGATAGTTAAAGTCGCCCATAATAATAACCTCATTCTGATTAGCCGCCTTTAGTACAAAGTTTCCATCTCTCATACCATTCAGGTCATAATTTGCTTCCTTTAGCCCTCAACCATTGAACTAATGTTCTTAATTTATTGATGGTGTTTGAATTTAATCCCAGGCCAGACCTCTAAATTCAGACACCAGATCTGACCAGACTAAGTAAGGGCACTATGGGCAGCTAGCTAGGGAGAAGGGAACTTTGGAGCATAAGACAAGAGTAATTTTGTAACTTCTACACTACAAGGTATATATATATATATATATATTTATATATATATATATATATATATAAACCTCAAAAAAATCTTGCAGCACTCATGAGGTAACAGTGAAAAAACTGGTGTTTATTCCCACATGCTTACAGACGCCGTTTCGGCTCTCTCACAAAGCCGTTTTCAAATGATATAAAAGTGCACATATAGCCATATAAATAGTGTTACAAATTAAAAATCAATAAACAATATTTAGTCAAATTCATAGAAAAAAAACACATTAATATACATATCAAAACCAAAGTGTTACAATATATATGTCTTTATTTCACTGGTAATAGTCTTTATTTCCCTTTACCTACATATGTAGAGCTAATCAGCAGGGTGAGAATAACCCTTTAAGTCAGCGGTGTGTACTTTTCTTTTGACTCTTTTAATTCAAAAGTGACCCACATTTGTGACACTTAGTAAACCGCCTAAACCATCTGTATTGGGCGCCAGAGTGTGGTGGCAGAGGAGAGGATGAGAGGAGTAATACTTGGGTTAGCACTTGTCACAGTAACTAAACTCCAATCATACCTCTCATGCCCCGTTCCGGAAAGAGTACAATAAAGTGTGTGTCTTCTGCAGCTTGGATAGGATTCTTACCCACAAGGGCACCTTCCATGATGGTGATGGTAGTCCCTCCTGCCATATTCATTTCATGATGTTGTAGGGAGATGCCCTTGATGTTGTGTAAGGGAAGTAGGAGAGCAGACGAAGTGTTGCAGCTTGAAGCCAGTAGAATTCCCTTTTAAATAAGTCCCTTTGTCAGATGCAGCTTAGACTTCAAAGAGTACTCCAAGCCCAGGAGAACTGACATCCTAGTACAAACCTTCAGCTTTGGCTACAAGGGGATAATTAAATGACCCCAGAACTGGATCTAGATGAGCCAGGACATTAACAACAAACTTGTCATCATCTGTTCTGCAGGCCATCAGAAGATGTCCTTTGTACTGCGTCTCTTGTACACACCTGAGTGCTCCTGTTCTAGGAAAAGGCAATGCATCTCTAGACAGCAACTCCTTCCAGAAAAGTCCTTAAAGGGGTTGTATCATTACATTAAATGGTCTTCAGATTAAGGGAACAGTGAAAACAAGCAACTTTGCAATTGGATGTCATTTGCAAAGCTGTTTTGTTTTCACAGTGTGCCTTATCTTTGTTTTGTGTAAACGCTGTTCCCCAGTGACGGTCAGATTCCACCTTCTTTCATTTCATTGGCTGCCGGCTCTACTAATTTACATTCTGTCTGGCCCCCGGTCATATTAACGGGAGCGTGCATTCCTGCCTCTCTCACTCAGAATAAGGGGCCGGCAACATTTCACTCTGCACAGCTAGCAGCTCCACAGTAACACTGCAGCTGCTTCTACAGTCAGAAAACAGCAGAATTGTGGCTCAGTACCTAATGCTCCTGTGTGTAAATATAGAAGGGAGACAGATCTGTGCTGCTCTGGATGAGTTCATAGAAACAAATGAAGGATCAGGTGTGCACGCTGAACTCCCTTCATGGTAGCTAGAGCAAGCATACCTTAGACTCCCGTGGTAAAAAATGAGCAACTTTATTAAATCCAAAGAGTTAAAATAGCACAAAAAGCATGTAGTAACAGCCTATGAAGGACTAACGCGTTTCGAGCTATACCAGCCTTTGTTCATAGTCAAATGTATGCTATAAGTGCTACCATTAAATAAAAACATGCAACCAATCATAATGCAGTATTCTACAACGTAATTAAATGTGATGTCATGTTCTGAAACTGAGGCTGGCAGAGAGGCAGAACCGACATATATTGAACATAAATAGATACAAATTAATAAACTATCAATATATATAAGACAAATCAGTTCTGTAGTTCAAACCTGCCGGAAATCTTGTATCCAAATTAAGTATCCAGTATGCCTCGCACAGCCTCAGCTTCTTAAACCAGTCACCACCGCGATACGGGTATGACACACCTTCCACAGCATAGCATATTAACCCTTTGGTTTCACCTTTATGCTTCTCTATAAAATGCCTAGCGGCACCTGAAGCCTGTGTATGTCGATTCTTTATACTGTTGATATGTTCAGCCAACCTGGTTTTAAATTTGAGTTTTGTACTCCCCACATACTTTTTATTACAGATCTCACATTCAATGATATATACCACATGATGGCTAATATTTAATCGGATACATTTTTTTATCATGAGTGTCATACTTGTTTTTCTGCAAAATTTACATATATTGCAACGAGGACCCCCACATGTAAAAAAAACCTTTTTGTGCTAACCACGTTTTGCATGTTTTACGCTCACAAAATGTACTGGGAGAAATGATGTTCCCTATAGTTCTGTTTCTTTTAGGGATACATTGTACCCCTAGATCAATAATTTTGCTTAGAATAGGGTCTTGTCGCAATATATTGACATTTCGCAAGAAAATAGATTTAATTTCTTTAAAGTTGTTGCTATATTTAGTAGTGAACGTTAGTTTGCTACTATCCTTATTGAACAGCTTTTTAGTCTGTTTATTTTGAAGCAATTGTTCTTGAGTTACATTTATTATGTTTTATTTAGATTTTAATAGAAGATTAGGAGGAAAACCTCTTGATTATAATCTTGCATCTATCATTTTTTCACATTCAATGTAATCATCCTGTCTAGTACAAATTCTTTTAATCCTTACATATTCCCCATAGGGGATAGCTGCGATAGTATTGGATGCATGGCAACTGCTGGCTTTAAAGATAGAGTTACCAGAACCTGGTTTTCTGTACAATGTTGTAATTACCCTACCATTGGCCCACGTCTCCAGATAAAATAATATACAAAAATGGAATACCCTCCTTACTTCAATTTCCAGTGAAATGTAAGTTACAATCATTGTGATTAATATATTCAAAGAAGGGTTGTATGAGCGCTACATCGTGACCCCAAATAATTAAGAGGTCATCGATATAGCGCCCATACCAAGAGATACAACCTGTAAATGGATTGTGCTCATTGAAGATGACATGGTGTTCCCACCATGCCATCATCAGATTGGCCAATGCTGGTGAGGACGTGGCTCCCATAGGCGCACCTATTAGTTGAAGATAAAATGTATCTAGAAACTTGAAATAGTTACTCTTCAATAGATACTCTATAGTCATGAGTATAAATTCTTGTAGACCTGTTTCATAGGTGCTAAATCGTTTTAGGAAGAAGGAAACAGCAATTAGTACTAGGTCATGAGGTATGCTGGAGTATAAGCTGGTAACATCACAGCTTATCCAGGTATAGTTATCATTCCATTCCCTGTTAGACATAATCTGTAATACTGCCTTGGTATCTTTTAAATACCCTGGAATTTTCTGAACGATAGGTTGTAGATTTTTGTCCAGCCATACACTTAATTTTTCACTGAGAGAGTTGTTACCTGCAATTAAAGGTCTCAAACCTGGTGGGAACTTTTCCTTATGAATTTTAGGGGCACCGTAGAATATCGGAATAACTGGATCTTTAACATATAGATATTTCTTTTGTTTCTCCGTTATAGCCCCCAAACTAACACCCTCTTCCAATCGTTTCTCCAAATTTTTCTGGAATTGTTTAGTGATTGGCTACTAATTTACGATATGTCTTATTGTCGTCCAGAATATCAAATACCTGTTTAGTGTAGAGTCCGGTGTCCATCACAACAGTAGCCCCCCCCTTGTCAGCCTTTTTGATGACCAAGTTATTGATCTCCTTGAGTTCCCTAAGGGCTTTAATTTGACACCATGTTAGGTTTTTGTTGTATATTTTCTTTCCCCTGTGTATATTTTTTCTATGTAGGGCTATAAGGTCCCTCTCCATTACATTCTGAAAATTATCCAAAGCTGGAACCCTGGCTCTGAGCATATAAAAATTAGGATTGGGCATATCGTGATGGACATCGGACTCATGTATACACCCCACATCATATGTGGATTGACCTTCAAGATCATGCAGGGTTTTGAGTGCCAATTGTTCTTTAAACAACAAATCATCATATTAATTGCCACTTTCCACAACATCATTAGCATTTTTAATCTTATCATAATTATCAACATAGAAATGTTTTTTCACTGTCAACAGTCTAGAAAACTTGTTTACGTCTAACATGGTAGAAAACAAATCAAACTGGCACGTTGGTGTAAAGTTTAACCCCTGTTGCAACACCTCTATTTGCGCTTTGGTAATGATAGTGGGGGTTAACACTACCACTTCAATGTCCTCTAGTGTCTCCTGTATATCCGTTTCTTCCGTCCCGATGCCCGTGTGGTTTTTCCCATCGTTGTCATCAACTCTTCCTCCTTGTTTCCTCCGTTTTTTGATCCCTGTCTGGTAGGGACAGTATCTTCCATACTTGTATCATTATTTTCAGTAGCCTTTGTATCTGTGTTGCCGCTATCCAAACTGTCCAGATCTGTAAAACTTACATTCCTCCTCTGATTTCTTTGCCATCTTTTTTTTCTTTAATATAGATCTAGGAGTAAAGGGTTGTTTGTCTTTGTTCCAGTTATAGATTCTATCGTTTTTATAATCTTCCATATCTCTGGCATACTTGCGTTTCTTGTTTTCCATAATAGTTTTCTCTAATGTGTTTAGTGTTTCCTTCAGCTTATTTTGTAGCACATTGTATTCACTTGTATCTTTAGATGTATCTATTTCCTTTTCCAAAGTTTGTATCTGATTCTCAATCTCTGTTAGTTTAGACACTATGAGGTTGATTAGGGCAATTGAACAGTACCGTGAGGATACCATTCCATTTTGACATAAATTCCTCTGAACTTATAAACGTTGGGACTTTCTTGAGGCGTTGGCTTCTTGGTATTATTTTTTTCTCCTGATGGGTTTTCAGTGATTGTTGGTCCCACCCGATTTTTAATTCTTTTATTTTCCTTTTTTCCAATTCAACAAAGAGTTGTTTTAGTTCGGTATTATCATTCTCTGTGTGGTTGACATCCTCAACTACTCATGCTGCTTTGGCCAGCCACTCTGTCAGCCCTGTTGATTGTTGCATATTAACAGGGATCCGTTGTGCATACAAAGCAAAGGAATCCAGAAAACAACCGGGTGCTGTATGACTCGCTAGTGCTGTTTTATGTTTAACTCATAGGTAAGCAAATCTTGTATACAGGCACACAAATAGCATTTTATGCAGATATATGGAGTAGACCTGAGTTCAGCCAAAAGTCTGCAACAAGCAATATCCATAAGGTAATACAGGTCACTCACCAGTCTTGCGTTAATATGTGAAAGCCATGTGTCTTCAAGCTCATGTCAGTCCCACAGAGAGGTCCGCTGGCTGGGCGGCAGACAAACAAATGAAGGATCAGGTGTGCACGTTGAACTCCGACGTGGTAGCTGAAGTGAGCATACCGTAGACTGCCGTGGTAAAAAATGAGCAACTTTATTAAATCCAAAGAGTTAAAACAGCACAAAAAGCATCTAGTAACAGCCTATGAAGGACTAATGCGTTTCTAGCTATTCCAGCTCTTGTTCACAGTCCAACGTAGGCTATAAGTGCTACCATAAAATAAAAACATATAGTGCAGTATTCTACAACGTAATTAAATGTGATGTCCTGTTCTGAAACTGAGGCTGGCAGAGAGGCAGAGAGGCCTGGCATATATTGAACATAAATAGATACAAATTAATAAACTATCAATATATATAAGACAAATCAGTTCTGTAGTTCAAACCTGCCGGAAATCTTGTATCCAAATTATGTATCCAGTGTGCCTCACGCAGCCTCAGCTTCTTAAGCCAGTCACCACCGCGATACGGGTATTCCACACCTTCCACAGAATAGCATATTAACCCTTTGGTTAACCCTTTGAGTTCATAGAAGACTGGATTCAACTGTAACAAACCTTCAGCTGTGAGAGGAGACGAGATCAGTGCTCTGAGTTCATAGAAGACTGTTTAGACTGAATGCAGGCCTGTGGTATGTAACAGCTCTTACAAAATAAGACTGCATAGGGAGAGGAACGACACAGTGACATGTGGACTCAGACAGAGAGGGGCGGGGGAGAGCACACTGACTCGGGAGTGAGCATGAACAGGGAAGGGGGGGATGATATCATCCCCCTTCAGTTAAGGAACACCCAGCTGGGAGGGGAAGAAACGCCCCTGGATTTGAAGAGCTGAAATACTGAGAATACAATGAAACACACGAACTGATGAAGCGATAAATTCCCTTTAAGTTTCTTTGCAGAAATTCATGGCTGATTAACAGGGCTATGGGCCTGTCAGCTGTAGTCTGGCAGGTACCCAGGCTTCAAAGGGTTAAGTTATACCCTCCATCCGCTGTAGTCTGGCCATTTCTCCAGACCAGTGTTGTACTGGCTCAACGGAGGATCAGAGGATCCTCCATTGGGCTTCGGGTCCGAACACAGTGGGGTCTGCCGCCATAGGGAGCCGGGCCCAGCCAGCACACTGTGCCTAAGAATGCCAAGGCCCTTTGTCCTGGGCACTCAAAGGCATGGGCCTTAGCTGAGCAGAGCAGCACCGGTTACTCTGCATAGTAAGTTTAAGGTCCTATGCCTTAGACGTACTAGAGGACAACAGCGTGTCATCACGCAGGCAGCATGATGACATCATATCATCACTAGGAGAAGCCCAATCTGCCCGGACAGCCACACGTCGGGGAACTGGAAGAGTTGAGTATATTTTTATTTTAATATAATGTGGTCCAACCTGCCTGCCTATCTACAGCCTAACTACCTGCGGCAATCTACCGTCTACCTGGGGCAATCTAGCATCTACCTGGGGCAATCTACCTACATATCTGGGGTCAATCTCACTACCACTTGGGGGCAATCTACCTACTACTTGGGGCAATCTACCTATTACCTGGGGGCAATCTATCAACCAACCTGTGGGCAATCTACCTGGGGGCAATAAACCTACCAATCTACTACCTAAATATCTGGGCCCTAACTGCTTCCTACCTACCTGGGGCCTACAAACCAACCAACCCAGGGGCCTTTGATCCTAGGGTCTACCAACATACCCACCAACCTGATTGGGGCCTACCTATCTACCTAGGGTCTACCTACTACCTGGAGCAATGTACCTAGTCCCTGGGGGCAATCTATAAACCTACCTGGGGGCAATCTTCCTACCTACCTGGGGAAATCTACCTAGACTATTTGGGGGAAATCTACTACCTGAATATCTGGGGCCTACCTGTGGCCTAGATACCTGGGGCCTACAAACCTACCTGCCTGGGGGCCCATATACAGTGGGGAAAAAAGTATTAAGTCAGCCACCAATTGTGCAAGTTCTCCCACTTAAAAAGATGAGAGAGGCCTGCAATTAACATCATAGTTAGACCTCAACTATGAGAAATAAAATGAGAAAACAAACCCAGAAAATCACATTGTCTGATTTGGAAAGAATTTATTTGCAAATTATGGTGGAAAATAAATATTTGCTCACCTACAAACAAACAAGATTTCTGGCTCTCACAAACCTGTAACTTCTTCTTTAAGAGGCTCCTCTGTCCTCCACTCATTACCTGTAGTAATGGCACCTGTTTTAACTTGTTATCAGTATAAAAGACACGTCTCCACAACCTCAAACAGTCACAACATTCCAAACTCCACTATTGTGAAGACCAAAGAGCTGTCGAAGGACACCAGAAACAAAATTGTAGCCCTGCACCAGGCTCGGAAGACTGACTCTGCAATAGGCAAGCAGCTTGGTGTGAAGAAATCAACTTAGCGAGCAATAATTAGAAAATAGAAGATATACAAGACTACTGATAATCTCCCTCAATCTGGGGCTCCATGAAAGATCTCACCCCGTGGGGTAAAAATGATCACAAGAACAGTGAGCAAAAATACCAGAACCACACAGGGGGACCTATTGAATGGCCTGCAAAGGACTGGGACCAACGTAACAAAAGCTACCATCAGTAACACACTATGCCACCAGTTACTCAGATCCTGCAGTGCCAGATGTGTCCCCCTGCTTAAGCCAGTACGTGTCCGGGCCCATCTGAAGTTTGCTAGAGAACATTTGGATGATCCAGAAGAGTATTGGGAGAATGTCATATGGTCAGAAGAAACCAAAGTAGAACTGTTTGGTAAAAACACAACTCATTGTGTTTGGAGGAGAGAAAATTCTGATTTGCATCCAACGAACACCATACCTACTGTGAAGCATGCGGGTGGCAACATCATGCTTTGGGGCTGTTTCTCTGCAAAGAGAACAGGACGACTGATCCGTGTACGTGAAAGAATACATAGGGCCATTTATCGTGAGATTTTGAGTGCAGACCTCCTTCCATCAGCAAGGGCATTGAAGATGAAACATGTCTTGGTCTTTCAGCATGACAATGATCCCAAGCACCCCGCCAGGGCAAAGAAGGAGTGGCTTTGTAAGAAGCATTTCAAAGTCCTGGAGTGGCCTAGCCAGTCTCTAGATCTCAACCCTATAGAAACCCTATGGAGGGAGATGAATGTCCGTGTTGCCCAGTGACAGCCCCAAAACATCACTGGTCTAGAGGAGATCTGCATGGAGGAATGGGCCAACATACCAGCAACAGTGTGTGCCAACCTTGTGAAGACTTACAGAAAACTTTGACTTCTGTCATTGCCAACAAAGTCATTATATAACAAAGTATTGAGATAGACTTTTGTTATTGACCAAATACTTGTTTTCCACCATAATTTGCAAATAAATTCTTTACAAATCAGACAATATGATTTTCGGGATTTGTTTTCTCATTTTGTCTCTCATAGTTCAGGTCTACCTATGATGTCAATTACAGGCCTCTCTCATCTTTTTAAGTGGGAGAACTTGCACAATTGGTGGCTGACTAAATACTTTTTTCCCCACTGTGCTACCAACCTACCCACCAATCTGCTTTGGCCTACCTATCTACTTAGGGTCTACCTACCGACCTGAGGCCTTGCCCATTTACCCTATGGCTTGCCTGTCTACCTAACTGGACCTATGCTTGCCTACCCACTTCCCAGAATCCCTAATTTAGGGGACTACCTATCTAAAAGAGGGTTCTACCTATCTATAGGTGCATATTTAGCATTCATGCTGCCCTAAGCATTATAGATAGCCATCAGCAATCTTTAATAAAATGGTCAATGAGGGCTGGTGTCAGGCAGTGTTTATTTAAGTAAAGTGTTTTTGTGTTTCACGGTATTTTTTTACCACTATTTTTCCAGTGCTAGTAATAGAGGTCTCGGACAGACGTCTCTCTATTACTAGCACTGTGGCTTAGTGTCAGCCAGTGGTGTTTTTTTGTCACCCCAAGGCTGGCACCAAGCCCCAGTGCTAGTCATATAGAGTCTTTTGTCAAACACCTCTATTACTAACACTGAAAATAAACGGAAAAGAAACAAAATGACACAACCCAAAAAAGAACTGTGCATTTCAGCAAAAAAAAAAAGAAACAATCCACTAAAAAATGCATCAAAACCTGCACCAAAAACGTACTGTGTGAAAGCACCCTTTGACAGTCTTACAATGTCAGCAGTTATTGGGCAGTGTGTAGAGACTCTCTAGGACATGGTTGGACTGGCCATAACAGTACAATATAGAAGAGCGAGTATGGATGTCAAATGGATTACACAATGACAATATGATAACTAAGACTTTCATAAGCTATCAATTTTGTTTTAAAGAAAATATTTCAACAGACTCTACCAATGATGACATATTGGGCAACATGTATGAACAAGGCTGCACCAGATATCTGGAGTCGTTTCAGCCCGATATCAGGCGCAACCCATACATTTTTAAATCTCCTGCACGCCACTCTGGGGTGCATTACATAGAAGGGAGTAATATGCAGCAGCAGTGTTCATGGTATATTACTGCTTTTAGGTTATATAATTTTTTTCTCATGGTATCAGGCTTTCAGTCTAATTCTATCGCAGTTCTAACACTCTATGTAACACAACATCATTCTTCTTGTGTCTGTTTTGTTCCCTTCTCTATTTTTTTCCTTTAATGTACAAAGTTATTACATTTCTGTAGCATATTGCACTCAGCATGTTGGTGGTAGACAAAATGTTACCTAGCTCCAGGCCAAAAAATCTTTTTGACACCCTTGCCAAGTATAATCTTTAAACTGATGAATGGAGCTCATTCTTAGTCATTATTAGTTCACATCCATTGCAACACTCAACATATCTTAGCATTCTTACCTTTAGAAAATTACACTTATGAATAATACATCAGCAAAAGAAGGCCACCTAAAACCAAAATGGGATTTAGCTTGTTCTGCCAAGTTTTGCTCATCCAGCTGTTAATAACCCAGCCAGTTTAATCTTATTCCTCACCTGGTCCTCAGTGGTGCGAATGCTGGCCACATTGTTCATTCCTGTTATTGGTTTCAGCTGAGTTTGTAAGCAGGGAATGCAAGCAAAGTTGCAAAGACAAAAGGACATAATTATTAGAACCTTCTCTCACATGCTAGATCATTCTTTCATTTTTGTAGGGAACCTCTTATTAATATAATTTGACTTAAAGCCCTTGTTAACTGTCAAAAAATGCAGATGTAAATGGACAGCAACAGCAACCCCACAATTTTGCAAGTCACAGCATTATAATCACAGTAGCAACAAACATTGCAACTTAAAGGGGTTCTCCGGGATAATCTTTTTATTTGTCATAAACCTCACAACTTAATTATATTGAAACTTGTAATTGATACTCATTAAGAATTATTTAACTGTTCTGCTTTGCAAAACCAAGCAGAGAGCCCTTTACTTCTCTTCTTCCTACTTCCTGCATACCATGTGACGTCCATTGATCACATGGCTTTGCTTCTAAGCAACGTTTTGGCATCACTCAGTGGGTGTGCTTTGAAGCCAGGCTCAGCTCAAAAACAGGGCTGTGGAGTCGGTAAGCCAAAGCTCTGACTCCTATTCCTCTGATTCCTATTCCAATTTCCCTGACTTCCAACTCTGACTCCTGATTCTGACTTCTGACTCCCTCATACATGATGTATGTCTAATTGATAACTTTACTGTAGTAAAATGGTAACATCAGGCTTTTTATCACCTTATGATACAATAATCAAGCTATTTAGGTAGAACATAGACTGACAAAATAGTAACAATGTTTTGATCTTTTGACTTTCAGGCTCCATATCTTACTATTCACTATAGCTTTGTACATAAGGCTACCATCATTTTAAAGATAATCATCTTACCTATCATATGCATAAATTTGACTTGCAAGTATTTACTATCTGCTTAGTTCTACAGTTCTTGTTATGTAACTGTATTATTACTGTTTTGCACCTAAAAATCAAAATGTTAATTTTTATTATTTTGTTAGTATTTGGGAAATCCACCTTTGGTTTTCAATACTGCCTGAATCCTTCTGGGCTCTGTATCAGATTCAAGCATGTCTTATCCAAAATCTGATCCCAGGTCTCTTTTACACATTCCCAATGTTGGTGCAGACTGGACTTGTGTATGAATGCAGCTTTTACTTCAACTCTACCCACAAGTGTATTATTTGGTTGTGGTCTGGGGTCTGTGGAGGACAATACAGCAACTCTACTTTGTTGTCATTGAACCATTCCTTTTCCAACCATGATGTATGCATCAGGTTGTTGTCCGACTGGAACTATATGTCGTCTTTTTCATACCCATAATGCTCAAGTATATGAAGTAACTCATCTTGTAGGATACTCACATACAGCTCAGCATTGAGATCAACATCAATCCTGGTCAATTATCCAACATCTTTGGCTGTGAAACAACACCATATCATCAGGTTTCCTCCACTGAACCTGACAGTTTCTTCAAATTCTCTCAATCGCTTGAGAAAGGAAGTTTACCTTCCAAAACATCACTCAACAGCACACACTGGTCAGCTCTGTTGGCATGACTCTGTGAATGTTATCTGGATCTTGTGTACTTTAGATGAAGACATTTTGAAGCACTATGGGCGCCAGTAGTCTGGTGTCCTTTCAGCCCAAAAACTGTCACAACCCTGTTCTCTCAATGTATAAGCAGGCGTACTCCAAAAGTAGGCACATTTTGTGGTGCCCACAGCACTTTGTAATGCACCTTAGATGTGGGAAAGTTTTGGAGGCGAGTCGCACCACAACAGTATGAATCTACACAATTAGACCAAAAACCAGTGCTATGTAGAAATGGGAAAAAAAGAAACTATTCCCGGTGATAGCTATTACATCAGGCCATTACTCCATCACACCAACAAAGAAACAATAGAAAAAATGAAGTATGTGTGATAATTATATAAAATATAACTTTTACTTCATTGTTTAAAATTACACTCGACTTGTTACTCAAAACACTCCAAAAAGACATATGGTTTAAAAATCATCGCCATACCATATATCCAGTGTTAGGTGCCGCAGGGAAGGAGGAAACTTGCCCTATTACATCCCTGGCAATGTTTGCACCACAACAGAAAAGCAGAGCACTCGCCCCAAAAGGGGCGACCCTGCAAAGATGCGTCGGCTCTCCGTGCAAGCCCCTGTCTTACCCTTATTTGACCATCATAGAGCGTCCCAACATGTTTCGACCTACCACGGTCTCTTCAGGGGACCAGGTAGGGTAAAATATAAAGATCAATATAGAAGATTAAGGAGCAGAGACCACATCAAAGCCCCTCTGGAGGTACCAGGAGTCATACGCTCCGTGATCCAACTTGGTCTCTGCTCCCCTAAACACACACTGTGCCAGGGGCACAACTAGCTGGCAGATGATGTAACTCAGGTGGGGGCCAATGGAGATACATATTAACTCCAAGAACAGGCTATTTTGATATAGAATTACAGCAACAAGCTAAATCTGTAACCTATAAAATGAAAGCCTAGATACAGCTTTTTTTTAACAGTAAACTATCTACATTTAAGTAGAGAAATACTGTATATAACCTATAAAATTGAACTACTAAGATAGAGCTTTAGACCCAATAAATAATGATACAATTTAGTAGTAAATAACTACTGTGCCATTGTTTGAGTTCTCTGTTTTATTATTCCAAATAAATAATTGGGATTCAGAAATGGCCTCTAAGACATCTTGAAAACCTGTTGGAAACAGAACTTTTCCACCCTTCAGATAATGATCCTGCGAACTCAGAAAGATTACTAAACAAACACAAAGTCTGTATCTTTATTTTTTTTCCGTCTAAGGAAATAATATCAATGAACTTAGGTCAGGTATTTCCTGATTCAGTAATTAAGCAGGAAATATCCTCCCTGTAAGTGAGGAACATGGTAATAAATGTTTTTGCAATAATGTCAAACTGGATGTGTCTGAAGCTAATGGGGCAGGGTCCCAGATATGTGTAATTTCTAACACGTCAGTAGGAAACATTTTTTTTTTGTTTGTTTTACAGTAAGTTCAGTTGTTCTTGATGTTAATTTAAAATTGGTAGTGCAAGATTCAGTCTTTGTTTTTATAAATACTAAAATTTCATTAGAATTTTTGTAAATATCACAAGGTAGACTGCAGGTGTGAATCCTCCGGGTACCACAAGTGATGGAGATGCAGACCACGCCAGGGAGTGGCGTCTAAGGTGCCCCTGTCTTCACCGGAACCCGCTGCAAGACTGGATGGACTTAGCTGTGTGGAACCTCCAGGTCACTCCCCTTGGCATGGCTACTCATGGTGACAGCTGAATGCCCAGGCCAGGAACCAGAAAGGCAGACAGAAGGGTAGCAGAGAAACTGGCTCGCAGCAGGCAAGGAGTCAACAGCCTAAGTCCGACAGGAGTGAGCACAGGTCAGAATCACAGATGCACACCAACAAACTGGCACAGAGCAGAGGAAGTAAGTGCTTAAATCCCAGGTATGGGCCAGTCATTGGAGTACCAATGATGCGCTGGCCCTTTAAATCTTAATAAATTAATCTTCATAACTGAAGCACCAGTGTTGCGCTCTACGCCAGGCCTCCATGTCGTCCTTGTGCAGCAGCTCCAGGCTCTGCTCTTTCAACTCTTATATCACCGATGGCAGACTTCTCTGAGGTTAATGTCAATAGAGACTTCCTGTAGCTCTGTGCTGCTCACCACCACCATCCTCCACCAGTGCCTCACCAAGCCACTGAAGGGCCACAAATCTAATGGGCCATTATTCTGACTGCTGCAGCAAGGACGTGTGATGCACATTATTTTCACCCTCCCCCACTCCATGTTTAAACATATGTACATGTGTTTAACATGTGTGCTGTGGCATGCTGTTACTTACTGGTACCTGTAGTTCTACTGCTGTGGAACTACAGGTGTCAGCAGACTACACCACACATGAACTTATCTGCACTTGTATGATTATTATATGTATTTAACATGTATGCTTTGGCATGCTGGAACTTGTAGTTCCACAGCAGCTGTCTCTACACAGCTGTCTCTGTGGAACTTTGAGTGCCAGCATGCTACAGCATACTTAAACACCTATATTCACAGAGACCACTAAACAAAAGATAATAAAAAATCAAATATTTATTCAAGCAGTACCATAAAAGACATAAATCAACAAAGAAAATCAAAATAATGGCAATAATACCGCAAAAAACATGTCTGCATCACCCACCACCCTTAATAACATACATCACAGATCAGGCTAATAATAATAGCATCAAATATACAAATTATATACTATATTAAAGTACTATAAATACCTGACCTTGAAATAGAGTAATATCAAATGAGGGTATAGGTAATAGACATGCGCCCCAAGGCGCGAATCGGCATTCGCTTCATCCGGGTTAAAGATCAATGCATTCTGCCGAGTAATTAAGGAAGCTACCAATAAGAAAATCATATGGAGAGCCAATCAAAACATAGGTCAAATATTGTGTTATCAAAAAAACGCCAATATGTCCACAGAAAACAGGAAGGAGTACCTTGACCTTAGTCAGGGAACATCCACCGCACAGCCGCACATACGTGAAACAGTCACGCCCACGCAGCAAGCACAGGAAGTAACCCGACATTGAGAAACACGAACCGCACAACAGTGCATGTGCGAACAAGTCGAACACCTGCAGCAGACATGGAAGTTGATCCCTAAATAAAGATGGAGTCCAGTTTAAGCAAATATATTACACGCATCGCAAATCATTCTACATACATACAGGACCCAAAACCGATTCTGTATGTAGTGATAAATACTCCCTAAGTGAAGACGTATGTGCAATGAGATAAATTAAGAAGTGCAAACCCAAATAACTATAAACAGTGAATACAGTGAATACATAGCGGAACATTAAACTGTTGCACTTTATGTCATTGTATCTTTCTATATTTGTATTTTATTTATGTGTATCTTATGTATATGTATTTTATTTTTGTCCATTTAATATATTTTAGATGACGTCCAGTATGTTGTTATTTTTGTTGCATTAAAATAATTCACTTTTGCACTTTACTGCTTCACTTGCACTTTTTTGCACTTTCATTTCGTACTTGTCACTAACACTTGGTTCCCCTATGTATTCACAGTTTATACAAATATAGAAAGATACAATTACTAGAGATGGGCGAATTTCTCAAAAATTCTATTCGGTGACTTTGCCGACTTTTCCGCCAAAATTAGTTTCGGTCCGAATTGCTTCGGGACGAATCGCGTAAAAAAAACAGCTATTTCCAGGCTGCACAGAGCCTGCCGGGTGCTGTAGAACATTGTGCCATGCTTAAATATGCAGAGGGAGCTTGGTTTGGTCATACAATGTTGTGTTTTAGTATGACACGCACATGACTGCCGCCGCTCTTAGAATCGCTTCACTATAAAATTCCCTGGGCAATTAAGAGGGCAAAACTAACCAAAAAACTGAAGCGGGAATGTAGCCTGATAAAGTCAAGGCAGCGACAGCTGGAAAAAAAAAAGCTGAGGGCTCAGGTGGCAACATCAGTGAAAGAGTGAGGAGGTGAAGGCAGCAGCCCCAGCACCATGAGGTGAGACAGTGGCACAATTGAAATTCTGGAGGTGGCAAAAACAGGAGAAGGCCACAGAGTGGCAAAATGACCACAGTGTGGAAAGGGCACGGCAGCATCCCCAGCAGCACATGAGGTCAAACAGTGGCACAATCACAGTCTGGAGGTAGCAAAAACAGGAGTAGGCCACAGAGTGGAGCTGACGGCAGGAGCAACAGCATGAGGTCAGAGAGTGGCACAATGACAGGGTATGGAGGTGACCGCAGCAGCAACAACAGCAGTCGCAGCATGAGGTCAGAGAGTGGCACAATGACACAGTGTTTGGGTGTCCACGGGACCAGCAACAGCAACAGCAGCATGAGGTCATAGAGTGGCACAATGACAGAGTGTGGAGGGGGTGGCAATACCAGTCCCTGGTACAGATGGTGGTAGACAGATGGAGAAACTGGCAGCAGATGTGTGGCATCAGGCGGGTGGCGGCATCAGAATAGTGGATGAGGCAGGTAGTTTGAACCCAGACTCATTTCTCACAGTTTGGGTGAGGCGTCATGGCTGATGTATTCCCCCCCCAAACATTGGGTGTGAAATCCTGCCGATCCACGCCTAAATTCATTTTGATAAAGGCAGTCTTCCACTTTTTCCCGGGGACAAGGGGGTTCTCCGGGGGTAACGAGGGCCCCCGCGCACTAAACCCCACTCTATGCCACACATGGCCGGGAAGGACAGCTTCTCACGCAAACTCGGCAATTTGCGGCCACACATCCATTTTTGGCTGCCCATATCCAGTGGATCTTCAAACGGGGGGGCGATTTCTGCCCAAAGGGGCCCCCCACCTGTTGTTAGGTCTCCCGGGTCCCTGCTGCTGCTGGCCTGTGGGACTGCCTCCCACAGGGGGGTGAAGGAAGCTGCTCATCAATGCTCCGGTTGCGCTGAGGACGGGTACTCTCCTACCCCCCCACCTTCCCCCGCAGCCGGGGCAGTAAATTGAGCCTGAAAAACCCCGTAGACCTTCAGGGGGGGACATGCCAACATGGGCCCAGCGCCAACTGCTACGAAGGATTTCCCTAAAAATTTGATTTTGCCCCCTCTCAAACAGCTGGGAAAAAGCCCCCTTTTTGGGCCCTTGGCGGGGTCCAATAGGGTAAAGAAAGTCCTCCCTCGCCGGATGCGACTATTCGGTTTCACTGCCGCAAATCACTGCTGCGGGCCTCGCAAGTGACTCCCGGGGGGCTCCTGCCCCTCCATCCCACTGATACTACCACGGTGTTTGCAGTCATCTGACCTCTTCCCATCTCCACTACCTCCTCCACTGCTCCTCCCTCCTCTCTTGTCCCGGGGAAAAAAATCCACTCATTTCACCATCAATGTTTCTGCTCCAAGCCCCCCTCCTCCCCCCCAGTTCTGTCCCCACCGACTCATGTGGCCGCAAATTATTTGCCATCTCCAGTCCCCGCCCAACAGATTTTTCAGGAAAAGAAGCAGTGGAATGACTTTAAAATTCACCCCGTTTCCGGGCGATGACAAATAACTTTGCCTCCTTAAATGGCCTCACAAACGGCAGTGTCACCATAGCTGCCACGGGCTACACAAATTACACAGGCCTTTCTTGTTCATCGTCAGCCCAACAGTGCAGGCGGAATTTCCCCAACGGGTGGAAACATCGCATATTAGAGTGTGTTGGGGGGGCCGGGTTCCCTTTTCAACTCGGGGAGGGTTTCCTGGCTTGAGGAAGGGAAAAAATCACACATTTTTCCGGGCCTTTTTCAAATCTTCAAAGATCGGGGGAAGACTTCAGGAAACTTTTCAAAACCCAAATTTTGAACCGGCGCCATGCAGGGTCATACCACCCCCTCCTCGTGAAGCGGGAAACCTGTTCCCATTGTTCGTACCATGGTTCCATTTATTTTGGCCGAGAAAGCCACACATCGTTTTCTTGCTGCATACGGGGGACATTCCCCCCTGTTGACTTTGTTTGCCGGAAAGCCAGGTTAAACGAGTGACCCCTGGCCCTACACATTGAAAGATGGGGGCGTATTTTTGGAGGCGGGAGATAGGTGGGGGTGGGGGGGAGGGGGAAAATTTGGCGCAGACCCCAGTTTTACAACGGGAGGAGAAAGCGGGAACTCCCGTCCAAGATGTTTATGTGCCTTTCAGGAAGCACTTCACCCATGGCCATAAAGGACAGTACTGGCCCTGACCCGTAGTTACAGTCCAGACGTCCGCGCTGCCGTGCACCTTGGGAAAAAACCGAAAGCTCAAGGACTGGCCCACCTTCTTTTTTACATATTTTTTGAAGTGCTGGGACTGCCTTTTTTGAAAATAAATTACAGCTTTGGAACTCTCCATCTCGGGTCGCACAAGCCATTATTTTTCTGAAAGGGGCAGAGTCCCCATCGGGAAAAAGGGGGGACTGAATACCAACAACTTGACAGACCAGCCTTCTGACCCTTTGGATGGTTGGGCGCATACGTTTTCTCTTTGGGAATCGCCCCCTGAACGACTCTGGCGCCATGAGAGCAGGAGCAGGGGCACTGGACGGAGAAATGGCAAAAGAAACAGCTCCCTTCGCAGAGGTGGGGACCTTGACGGCCAAAGGCATGCGTGCCACTGGGCCTGCTTTCGGGTTGCTGCAGCGACAGGGGTGGGCCCCACATCTGAGCCACGTTTCTCCCATCCACGGGATGGTGACGCTGCATGTTGACGCAGCCTGGGGCTAACTTTCCCCAGGCCACCTTAACTTTCTGCCCACAGATTCTACATATAACCTAACCCCTCTGGGGTCAAAAAGAAATGCCACACCGCCGATAAAATGATTTTACCCCCCAACACTCCGCACTGAGTGACTACCGCCGCCCGCCCTCGCTGAGCCCCTGTGCCCCTACTTTCTTGGACCTGCAAAGCATTTTTTCACCCCGGGCCGCTTGGGTCCCGACCCCCACACCGCACCCGCTGACCATGGCCACCCCCCAACCCACTTGGGGTGGGGGCCCGCCCCCC
>JAODAL010063529.1:0-19190 GCA_025379985.1 Phyllomedusa bahiana
TCTGTCAGATACATCTATTACTATCACTGAAAGTATATGGAAAAAAACACACTTAAATTGCACAAAAAAACTTTTATTTAAATAAACACTCCCCGACACCAACCCTCTTTTAAACATTTTAATTTTAAAAAACAGGGCCAAGGTTTTTTCCAAATTTTCACCGAAGAAATATCCAAATGGGGGCCTTAAATAAACAAACATACACACATACAAAAACATACAGGGTGGATAGCCCATCCAGCATCCAGAAAGCGGGTGACACAGGTAACACCAGCTTCCATGAAAAAAATACTGAGTCCACCTCGGGGTGGAGTGCACCCATTTTTCCTGAAGCGAAATAGGCCTTGCCATAGGGAATTCCAAATCTGTCCCCCGCGGCCTGTCTCCTGCCCCCGCATTTTATCCTTGTGGTGGGAAGCCTGTGTACACTGGGGGCTACACTAAATGGGCACTGTAGGTGGAATAACAGTCTGCAACCTGTGTACACTGGAGGCTACCACTATATTCACTGTATGGTGGTAATAACTCTGCAGAGCCTGTGTACACTGGTGTCTACCCCTAATGGGCACTGATGGAGGAAAATACAGTCTGCAAGTCTGTATAAACGGTGTCCCCCATAATGGGCCCTGATGGAGGGAATAACAGTCCCGCAGAGCGTGTCACGGGGTCACCACTAAAGGTCACTGTATGGAGGGAAAATACAGTCTGCGAGTCTTTTTACACGGTTCTACCACAAAAGGGCACTGATGGAGGTAATATACAGCTGCAAGCCCGTGTACCTGGATCTACCAAAATGGTCACGTTTTGGGGGTTATATACATCCAGAGCCTGTTTTACATGGGGTCTCCACTATAGGGAAATGTATGGGGGAAAAATACAGTCTGCAGAGCCTGTGTACACTGGTGTGCTACCACTATAAGGTCACTGTATGGAGTAATATACAGTCTGCAGAGCCGTGTACACTGGTAACTACCACTATATGGTCACTAGTATGGAGGAATATACAGTCTGCAGAGCCTGTGTACACTGGTTCTACCACTATATGGTCACTGTATGGAGGTAATATACAGTCTGCAGAGCTGTGTACACTGTGGCTACCCACTATATGGTCACTGTATGGAGGTAATATACAGTCTGCAGAGCCTTGTTACACTGGTGTCTACCACTATATGGTCACTGTATGGAGGTAAATACAGTCTGCAGAGTCTGTGAACACTGGTGCTACCACTATATGGTCCATGTATGGAGGTAATATACAGTCTGCAGAGCCTGTGTACACTGGTGAATACCACTATATGGTCACTGCATGGAGTAATATAAAGTCTGCAGAGCCTGTGTACACTGGGTCTACCACTATATGGTCACTGTATGGAGGTAATATACAGTCTGCAGAGCCTGTGTACACTTTGGTCTACCACTATATGGTCACTGTATGGAGGTAATATACAGTCCGCAGAGCCTGTGTACACTGGTGTTTACCACTATATGGTCACTGTATGGAGTAATATACAGTCTGCAGAGCCTGTGTACACTGGTACTACCACTAAGGTCACTATGGAATATACAGTTGCAAGCTGTTACACTTACCCTATATGGTCACTGTAGGAGGTAATAATACAGTCTGCAGAGCCTGTGTACACTGGTGTCTACCACAATATGTCACTGTATGGTGGTTACATACAGTCTGCAGAGCCTGTGTACACTGGTAACTACCACTATATAGTCACTGTATCGAGGTAATATAGGTCTTTGTATACTGATATTTATTCAGGGATAGTATAGGGGTATTATTCAGTCACTATGTGGTGGTAGTTTGTGGTAATGTTGGTCTTAGTATATTGGGATTTGTTTGGTAGCAGTAAGGTATTTGCTCCTTGTATTATCTAGTAACTGCATGACTATCATTAAGGAGCACCGGTAAATTTTCGTGGTCAGGGGAGTTGCTGGCAAGGAGGGCCATCCAAAAGCTTGCTATGGGGCCCAAGCTTCTCTAGTTATGCCACTGCTCAAATCTATATACAATATCTACATATTTATCTATCTGTCTATTTATCTTTGTCATATCCTTCTATCCAATATCTAATATATCTATTTTTCTCTCTCGTTTCCATCTATCCATTATGTCCGTTGTATTTATAGTTATTTATCTTATATCTATCTGTATTGTATCTATCTTTCTATTGTCAATCTATACATCTGTCATATATCTCTCTATTTATTTATCTTTCTATTATCTATCTTATATATCATATTATATAAAATACCTATCTATTTCATATCTATCTCATATCTATCTATCTATCTATCTATCTATCTATCTATCTATCTATCTATCCCATATCTATCTATCTATCTCATATCTATTTATCTCTCTCTCATATCTATCTATTTATCTTTTCTATCTCTCTATCTAATCTATCTATCTTTTTTTATCTATCTAATCTTATCTCCCCTATCTTTCTATTCATATCTATCTTATCTATCTTCTATCTAATCTACCATATCTACCATACTATCTTCTACCCATATCTATCTATCTATTCCTATCCAATCTATCTATCATCAACTCAATCTACTATCACATCTTCTACTATCATCCATTTATTTTTTTTTTTTCTACCTATCTATATCTATCTATCTATCTTCTATCTTTATCTACACTTTTCATCTAAAAAACTATCTATCTATCTCATATCTATCTACTATCTTCTTTTCTATCTTCTTCTACTTCTTTTATCTATCATCTCATACTATCTATCTATTTCTAATTTACTCTTTTTCCCTTTCTCTCTATACATAGATACATAATCACATACACACACGATACAACCCAAATGTCCTGAAACCTGAGCGTGCGATTCCAGAAGCGCGGCTACAGGATGCAGCAGATGGCGGCAGAGTCGCGGAGCTCTCTAGGCTGTTCCGTCATGAATATGCACAAGTGCCTTGGAAAGTCTTCAAACACCGTCGGTCTAAATAAAGTGTTCCCTCCAGAGTGAACCTGTAGCTAGAGAACTAGATGAATAGAAGCCGCGTCCTCTCAGAAGGATCCCCTCGAATACAGTGAGGGGCATTATATGCAAGTGCGAAAGTACCATAAATTTGTCAGAGCAGGGTCCACGGGGCCCCCCAGGAACCCGCCCCCAGCCCCCGCCCCATTGCTCCCCCCCCCTTGTTTAAATTTTTCTCAATATGGAAAAAGTGTTACAATTTGGTGGAGGGTATGGATAATAAATCTAGACAATGCTCTGTGAGTTAAGTAGCTTGGAAGTCAAGGGAAAGTACTGTAAAAGTAAATCATATTCCACTTTTATAACCTTCTGGGAGATAAAATAATCCACACAAAAAAGTAACACAAATAATAATGCAGTAATAGTAATTATATTAAAAAATATCATAAACTGTTGGGGAAAAAGCACTCATTAGTAGCCATAGTGACCAGTGCTGGCAGCCTATCAGGAGAGATTGAACAGGTCTGTAGCTATAGTGACGAGTGCTGGCAGCTTATCAGGAAAGCTCAAACAGGACTGTAGCTATAGCGACCAGTGCTGGCAGCTTATCAGGAGAGCTCAAACAGGTCTGTAGCTATAGCGACGAGTGCTGGCAGCTTATCAGGAGAGATTGAACAGGTCTGTAGTTATAGCAACGAGTGCTGGCACTTATCAGGAAGATCAACAGGACTGTAGCTATAGCAACCAGTGCTGGCAGCCTATCAGGAGAGATCAAACAGGTCTGTAGCTATAGCTACCAGTGCTGGCAGCCTATCAGGATAGAGTAAACAGGTCTGTAGCTATAGTGACCAGTGCTGGCAGCCTATCAGGAGAGATTGAACAGGACTGTAGCTTTAGCAAACAGCACTAGCAGCCTATCAGGAGAGATTGAACAGGTCTGTAGCTATAGCGACCAGAGCTGGCAGCCTATCAGGAGAGATTGAACAGGACTGTAGCTTTAGCAAACAGCACTGGCAGCCTATCAGGAGAGATTGAACAGGTCTGTAGCTATAGCGACCAGAGCTGGCAGCCTATCAGGAGAGATTGAACAGGACTGTAGCTTTAGCAAACAGCACTGGCAGCCTATCGGAAATTGAACAGGTCTGTAGCTAAAGCAACCAGTGCTGGCAGCCTATCAGGAGAGATCGAACAGGTCTGTAGCTATACCGACCAGTGCTGGCAGCCTATCAGGAGGGATTGAACAGGTCTGTAGCTATAGCAAACAGCACTGGCAGCCTATCAGGAGAGAGTGATCAGGTCTGTAGCTATAGCAACCAGAGCTGGCAGCCTATCAGGAGAGATTGAACAGGACTGTAGCTTTATCAAACAGCACTGGCAGCCTATCAGGAGAGATTGAACAGGTCTGTAGCTATAGCGACCAGTGCTGTGAGCCTATCAGGAGAGATTGAACAGGTCTGTAGCTATACCGACCAGTGCTGGCAGCCTATCAGGACAGATTGAACAGGTCTGTAGCTATAGCAACCAGTGCTGGCAGCCTATCAGGATAGAACAAACAGGTCTGTAGCTATAGTGACCAGCGCTGGCAGCCTATCAGGAGAGATCAAACAGGTCTGTAGCTATAGCAACCAGTGCTGGCAGCCTATCAGGATAGAACAAACAGGTCTGTAGCTATAGCAACCAGTGCTGGCAGCCTATCAGGATAGAACAAACAGGTCTGTAGCTATAGTGACCAGAGGAGCTGGTGCAGCCCATACAAGAGGGGATATCTAGTAATAGGTAGGACACTGTTAATGGACACAGAGTGCAAAGTGACTTGTTTTTGCAGGATCTTTAACATAAAAAGTAGCGACCCCTGTAGTGAGACGACCCCTTTAAGACTGATGACAGATCCATGCTGATGCTGGATCTCGAATACAATAGAAGGGGATTTGAAACTTTATAAAGGTAATAAATGAAACTTCCTGCTGCTAGAGGTCACTCCTAATCATACTGGTTTGTTGGGATAGAGAGTGGTGCCAGTGCCTGGTCTTAAATATACACATAATACTAGTATTTGAATGTAGGTAGAATGTGCATAAAGGGTGTCATGTATGAACGGGCTGTGACAGTTTTCTGGTGTGTTTTGTGGCCAAAAACCTGCCGTAGCCCTGTTCTGTAGATGTTTGAATGGCCAAACTTTGGCACCAGACACGACACTTTTGAATGCACCAAGGGCAACATCTATGATTTCGCAAGTGCAATTTTTGTATCTTAGCGCTGACAAGTAGTGTAATATGACAGTATAAAAGACATTAATATTTTTTTGCTGCATAACACTCAAAATTGGCGCCTAGGGCCACATGTATGAAAACTGTCTAAAATTCACTTTTGTCCATAGCAACCAATTAGAGCGCCCCTCTCATTTCATATAGTGCTCTGGGAAAATGAAAAGGGCGCTCTAATTGGTTGCTATGGGCTCTAATTGGTTGCTGTGAACAACAAAGTGAATTTTAGACCTACCGTTTTCATACATGTGGCCCATAGAGTTTTATGCAGCAAACTTTGTATGGCAGTTTCGCACTACACTTTGGGGCATGTGTCATCAGGCGCACATTGCGCCAAGTTTGTCGGTACACCTGTTCATACATCTACAGAACTGGCAATATACAGCAAAAAAAGGCGAATTCATAGATGTCACCTCAAGTTTGCAGGAATTGTAAAGGCTTTAAACTTCTGCACAACAGTATCACGGAGCTGCCTGGTGTGTTCCTTGGTCTTCATGATGCTCTCACCTGGAGACTATCACAGAGCAGGTGCATTTATATGGAGACTTGATTACACACAGGTGGATTATATTTATCATCATCAGTCATTTAGGACAACATTGGATCATTCAGAGATCTTCACGGAACTTCTGGAGGGAGTTTGCTGCACTGAAAGTAAAGGGGTCGAATCATTTTGCACGCCCCGCTTTTCAGTTTTTTTGCTTTTTACAAAAGTTTAAAATATCCAATAAATTTCATTCCGCTTCACAATTGTGTCCCACTTGTTGTTGATTCTTCACAAAAAAAAATAAAATTTTATATCTTTATGTTTGAGGCCTGAAACGTGGCAAAAGGTTGAAAAGTTCAAGGGGGCCGAATACTTCCGCAAGGCACTGTATGTATAGAAGAGTTGAAGTGAAAACAAACAGGTAGCCTGACAGATACTGTGACGTAGTCACCGTGGCCCCATAGAGGTAAATAGAGATAAAAGAGTCCTAAGAGGAATGGAGGGCCCCACGCTGTGACGTTCCTGGCCACCCCAACGTGCAGTAGCAATTCAGGGTCCAAGCAGCGAGGACTAAGGTGGCCTTGAAGTTCTGGATGCCTTTCCCCTCAAGCTTAGATTCAATGCACTTAACTCAATGTTCCCCACATGCTATGAAGTCCATGCTCTGTCTCCCCCAATGTGCAGAGCTGTTACTAATGCACTTGATGTCCCCAAGTCAGGAGGTCTAGAGACCAGCGCATGCGCAGTGCGACGTCAGGAAGCTTAGATGCAATGCATCTGACTCTCCATTACCTCCATGCTATGATGTCCGTGCCTTTTCTTCTTGATGTGCAGCAGCATATCAGGGCAGTCATGGTATGGACTAGAAATATTACCAAAGCGCTTGATGTCCCTTAGACAGCAAACAAGTGTCTGAAGCTTTGGAGACCAGCGCATGCGCAGTAGCACAGGAAGGAGGAGCTTGGGTGAGATCTGCTACTGTGCAAGCTCTGGTCTCCAACGCTTCTAGTACTTGTTTGCTTATGTGAGGACACTGAGCACAGGGTTGAACTAAATGATTTAGTGGGTCATATATGGCCCCCAGGATGGACGTTTCCCACATCTGTTCTAAAGCTTGTGCCTTGAGTAAAGCCTGCCAAGTCCACCAATTGCTGCTGTCTCTGTGATCCTTCATTTGCCAGAGGTACTACAACTCCCAGCACACCTCCAGTGGGCGTTGCCCAATACCACCGCCCCGCACACCTGCATCTATGGTGCTCATGTCACCGACACTTGACAATTTATGGTTTAATTAATATAAAGTTTCTCTAAATCAGAATGTGAACATTTTTTGGGTACTCTCTCAACCAAATCCAACTCAGCTCAATCATAGTAAACTGAACCCCCGTGAGGTCTCTTCTCACTTCGTCAGCCTGATTAATAAGACTCTGGAGTTTACCAGCTAGACACGTGGATCACAGGTGCACGCTCCTCGTTATGCTTCAGTTGATTAACAGAACTTGTAAAAATGTATCAATTTATTTCCACAAACAAACAGAACATAAAGTATCCAGATCTTCCTGCTGAAAATCCAAAGATAAGACGATGAGATTGATACATTGTACATCGCCAGCCGTGCTTTCATCTAAGAAGTGGATACAATTGTATCCAGTCAAGACAATGCTCTGTGTGCTAATCAGCCTGGACTC
This sequence comes from Phyllomedusa bahiana, assembly GCA_025379985.1. Lineage (NCBI taxonomy): Eukaryota > Metazoa > Chordata > Amphibia > Anura > Hylidae > Phyllomedusa > Phyllomedusa bahiana. Next base: position 7,391 of record JAODAL010063529.1, read on the forward strand.
CATAATGATAGACTGTACATAGCTAGTCCTACTCTCAGCTGAGCAGTGGAGACAATTGTATCCAGTCTAGACAACGCTCTGTGAGCTAAAAAGCTTAGATTTCAAACGGATACATCGTACACAACTAGTCCTGCTCTCAGTTCCAGTTTAGTAAATGCTCTGTGAGATAAACAGCCTGGACTCCAGACTGATATGCTGTGCATAGCTAGTCCTGCTCTCGGCTGAGGGTTTGTTACTATTTTATCTAGTCATGAGAATGCATTGTGAGCTACATAGCCTGTACTATAAACTTTTGAACTGTACATAGCCAGTCCTGCTGTTAGCTAAGGTGTAAATACAACTGTATCCAGTCTAGACAATGCTCTGTGAGCTAAAAAGCAGGGACTTCAGACTGATATATTGTTCATAGCTAATCCTGCTCTCATCTGAGAAGTGGGTACAATTGTATCCGGTATAGTCAATGCTCTGTGAGCTAAACAACTTGGACTCCAGACTGATACACTGTACATAGCTAGTCCTGCTCTAATCTGAGAAGTGGATACAACTGTATCCAGCATAGACAATGCTCTGTGAGCTGGATTCCATGCTGCTACATTATACATAGCTAGATATGTTCGCAGCTAAGAAGTAGATACAATTATATCTGGTCTAGATAATGCTCTGTGAGCTAAACATTCTGGATTCCAGACTGATACATTGCACATAGCTAGTCCTGCTCTCAGCTGCAGGTTTGTTACTGTCGTATCCAGTCTGGACAATGTGAGCTAAACAACCTGGACTCCAGACTGACACACTGTGAATAGCTAGTCCTGCTGTTATCTGAGAAGTGGATACAACTGTATCCAGCGTAGACAATGCTCTGTGAGCTAAGCCTGGATTCCATGCTGATGCATTATACATAGCTAGTCCTGCTCACAGCTAATAAGTAGATACAATTATATCTGGTCTGGACAATGCTCTGTGAGCTAAACAGTCTGGATTCCAGACTGATACATTGTACATAGCTAGTCCTGCTCTCAGCTGCAGGTTTGTTACTATCCAGTCTCCCCATTGTGAGCTAAACAGCCTGGACTCCAATGTTCCAATTAATTATCCGAACTTGTTAAGATGTAACAATTTATTGCTATAGAAATAAACAGAGCTGACGCTTCCTATCTTAAAGCCAAGGATATAGGGATGAGATTGTGAGGGTTTTCTAAGGATAACAGAGAAGCACCCAGATGCATATGAATTCTGGATAATCAGGTTCTCCACATCTGCAGAAAGTTACAGAAATGTAAAAAATAAAGAAAGAAAAATCCCTGCCCTCCTTCTCTGCTCTGCGTCTCTTTATTTCCCTCCAGATCCCGCGTCTTACTTTCTGTGTTCATCTAATTGCTGTTTTCGTCTATGCAAAATGTCTCCCCGCCTCTGGGGGGCTGTCACATGCTTCCGAAAAAAACTGTTAATATTAAACGCTAGTCAGCGGGATTAGGGGATGGGATGTGGTGGGCACGCTGCGAGCCCGGGACGGCGGCGGCAGGCTTATCTTCCCATCTGCCGGTGACAGCAGCCGCGTGCTCGCTCGCTTTCTCAGCGTCCCCCTGGATTTTCCTGGGAAGTTAGAGATATTCAGAATGAGACAGATAACACTCGCCGAGCAGCGGGCTATTTGCATTTCTACGTAGCGGATAAAGAGCGCGATAAGCGGCGTGAATCGGGATCAGTGTGCTAATATAGATGACAGTAGACGCCGCGCTAGAGAGGGAGGGTAGTTATCCATTCAACTATTGCAGAGGCTTATCTGCAAAAAGTATTTGTCCCCTTTAAAAATGTAAAATTTAAGAAAGCAAAAGGGATATTTAGCCAAGCCAGTATCTGCAGGTGAGTGATGCTGGCTTGGCTAAATATCCCTTTTGCTTTCTCAAGACCCAGTGGGTCAAAAGCGAATTGAGGATTTGTTACATCCAATAGAGGGCGCTTGAGCTTCTCAGCTCCTTTCCGATAATGCTTTGTGATATGCAGATACTTAGCAGAGGGCAAAAAGGGAATTCAAACTCTACACCCCATTTGGTGCTCTCCTTGCCTCAATTAGAGATGTTCTCCTTTCTGAGCCACTCATTGCCTCCCACACAGCCAGTCAGTATCACTCTTCTCTGCACTGATGAGGGACAAACATCCCGAAACAGCTGTCTGCAGATGGGAGATACTGGCTTGACTAAATATCCCTTTTGCTTTCCAAAGAACCAGTGGGTCAAAAGCAAATTGAGTATTTGTTACATCCAATAGAGGGCGCTTGAGCTTCTCAGGTTCTTTCCCACAATGCATTGTGATATGCAGATGCTTAGTAGAGGGTAAAAAGGCAATTCAAACTCTACCAATTCCTTTGGTGCTCTCCTCGCCTCAAGGAGAGATGTTCCCCTTTCTTAGATAAAAGAAGCATTACAGTTCCTCCTCGCGCAGTTGGAGGGTATTAAGTGCAATGTAGCAGGAAATGTCCCTGCAGATTTGTTATGTTTTGCTTCCCTCTTCTTGGTTGCTGCAGCCGCTCTCTTTTCACGCTTGCCAAGCAGACAGACTCTTCTTGCTGTGATCCAATCAGTGCATCCCCTGCAGCTGCCCCCTCATCTTGTATCACTAAGGACCTGAAGCTGCATCCCCTTCCTCCCCCAACACCCTTGCCATTTATATAGCTACAGACTCGGACTGGTCCACAGGGAACAGGGCAATCTCCCCAGTGGGCTCCTGGGCATTGTGGGCCCCTGGGATGACAGGCTTTGGAAAACTTTTTGGGGAAAAGGGCAGAGATAAAGAGAGGCTGAGTTCAAGATTTATGTAAAGTCAAGTAAAGGAGCTGTAGGGTCCATCTCAACTTCACTGGTGGGTCCTAGGAATCAACTCCACTAGTGAGTACTCCGGAATTAACTCCTCCCGTGGGCCTAGGAATCGACTCCACTGAAGGGGAACCAAGAACCAACTCCACTAGTGGATCCGAGGAATCAACTCCACTGGTGGGCCCCAAAAAATCATCTCCACTGGTGGGCCCCAAGAACCAACATTGGGGGGTTCCAGGAATCAAACCCATTGGTGGACCTCAGGCTCAGTTTGAAACTGCACAAGTCGATTGAGTCCAAAGTATAACCCTGGTTTGTGGATCCAGAAGAAGACAAAAACCTCTATGAATTGGACATCAACTTCCTCAATCAAGAGTAGGGTTTCTTAAATGGGACCAGGGTTCACTAAAAATTTGAGTTTCGAATGTTCAGAAACTGTATTTTTTTTCTAGCAATATCCCTAACCCTAAGTTACGGCAAGGCTGCAATGATCTTTTAGGAGATGATTCTTGGGGCCCACCAGTGGAGTTGATTCTTGGTGTCCACCAGTAGAGCTGATTCTTGGTGCCCACCAGTGGAGTTGATTCTTGTAGTCTATCAGTGGAGATGATTCTTGAGGCCACCAGTGGAACTGATTCTTGAAGCCACAAGTGGAGATGATTCTTGGGGTCCACCAGTGGAGGTGATTCTTGGAGCCACCAGTGGAGATGAATGATTCTTGCGGCCCCCAGTGGAGATGATTCTTGCGGCCCCCAGTGGAGATGATTCTTGGGCTCACAGTGGAGATGATTCTTGGGGCCCACCAGTGGAGTTGATTCTTGGGGTCCACCAGTAGAGTTGATTCTTGGAGCCCACTAGTGGAGTTGATTCGCGAGTCCCATCAGTGAAGATGATTTTTGGGGCCCTCCAGTGGAGATGATTCTTGGGGCCACCAGTGGAGATGATTCTTGGGCACACCAGGGAGTATTCTTGCGGCCCCCAGTGGAGTTGATTTCTTGGGCCACCAGTGGAGATGATTCTTGGGGTCCACCATGGAGATGATTCTTGGGGTCCCACCAGTGGGTGATTCTTGGGCCCCCCAGTGGATGATTTTGGGGCCCCCCAGTGGGTTGTTTCTTGGGGCCCCAGTGGAGATTTTTGGGGCCACCAGTGGAGTGATTTTTGGGGGGCCACCAGGGGGGAGCTGATTCTTGGACCCACCAGTGGACTGATTTTGGGGCCCCACCGTGGGTTGATACTTGGGGCCACAAGTTGTACTGTTTTTTTGGGGCCCCCAGGGGAGTGATTCTTGGGGCCTTTATGTTAATGTAAAAAAAACGAGAGTAAAATTCCCCAAAAAAACATTAGTATTTTATGAATATATATTAAGAATATTTGCAAATAAGGACAAGGAAAAAAAGGGGGGAATGAAAATTTAAAAATCCAAATTAGGAAGAAGGAAACGTAAAAACGGTGTCGGGTTGTGGTGGTCATCATACTTTATGATATGGGGCAGTCCACTGTTGTATGATATACTTTGAATTGGGACATCACTTGATCTTCTGTACTTCAGCCACTAAGTTTAGATTTTGACTGATATTATTACATATTGTGGATTGTAAATGATCCCTTCCCCAGCTTTTTCTTGGACATCCTCTTGTGCCCTTTTTGCTATTGTTGAATTTTTTTAAAAAATACTAATGTTTTTGGAATTTCGCTCTCATCCTTTTGTCTTAATGATTTTGCAGGGTGTTTTCTTTTTTCACTTAAAGGGTTTTTGCCAAGAAGTTTTTCCCCTCACCTAAAAAGGCTGATACCCCCTCTTGACCCTTAAAAAAAGGGGCGTCTGTTCTGTTTTTAAAAAAAATAAGTACCTCCTCTGTGATGTCATGCCCCCTCCATGCACTTCCCCGAGGTGAATTCAGTCTCTGTATTTGAGAAACATGTTTGGAAAACCACAGAGGTATGTATTTTTGCACAAGCTAAAGGTTTTGTTTTCTCCCTTTTTTTGTGGGAGTAAAGAAAAGCTCCAAGCAGGCAGCGTTCACTGGACTCAGGGGGGGGGAGGGGAGCTCTGCATGTTTACTCAGATGATTACATTACAACCAGCGGATTCTCTATACAGCAGACACAGCCTCTGACACAGAAACAAAGCTAGTGCAGATGCCCAGTAACACTGATTTTTTTCTCCCACTCCCTTCAAAGCTCGTTCATGTGTCCTGCAATCAAATAAGAAGTGCAAACAACACAAGTGCCAGGCAGAAGCTTGCCAGATCAGCTCCTTGTCGTAGCTAGTGTAAACAGTCAGGAAACTAAGGGCATGTAATTAATGCTGTAGCTCTCACAGGCTTCACTTTTTTTAATCACATATATTTAGAAAACTATTTAAATACCCATTTTGGAGGATCCCACATCAACATTAGATCATGGCAAAACCCCTTTAAGGTTACTTACTTCAGCCCGGCCTTTATGGTAATATAGACTTTTTTTGTTTTTGATAATTTAGTTACTGTACAAGACTGCCTATACTACACATGACTCTTGCACTTTGCCTCTTCTGCCTCTTCTTCACTTCCTTTCGTCCTTAAACGGGCCCACCTTTCCCATTGGCCCACCGGGGGTTTCCCCTACTCCCCTATGGGCCAGTCTGAGTCTGTCTGAATCAATGTCCCATATTCAGGATCTAGTCTGGAAACGCCCATTTTCGGCAGAGTTTGCATAAATTAACTTTTAATATCCAGGCCTAAAAAGGAAGCAGTTGACAAAATGTTACTATCAATCATTGTGTTATATAGCAATAGACAAATAAATCTTATCTCACAGTGACAGTGAGGATGAAACATCGCCAACGGAGTTGTAAACTGTAAGTCGTCCAATATAGCCGGCGTTTTATCATAGATCTAGAGAATAAATTCTAATAAATATTGTTAAAAACTCACATAACCAGATGACATTAAAGGGGTTTTGCCATGATCTGATGTTGACGTGGGATCCTCCAAAATGGGTATTTAACCACTTTTCTAAATATATGTCATCAAAAAAGTGAAGCCTGTGAGATCTACAGCCTGACTAAGATGCCCTTAGTTTCCTGACAGTTTACATTAGATATGACCAAGGGCTAACAGGAGCTGATCTGGCCATGCTTGCATTGTTTGCACTTCTTATCTGATGGCAGGGAACATGAACGAGCTTTGAAGGGACTGGGGAGAAAAGATCCTGGGCCACATGTATGCAGATACTTAGCAGAGGGCAAAAAGGGAATTCAAACTCTACACCCCATTTGGTGCTCTCCTTGCCTCAAGGAGAGATGTTCTCCTTTCTGAGCCACGCATTGCCTCCCACACAGCCAGTCAGTATCACTCTTCTCTGCACTGATGAGGGACAAACATCCCGAAACAGCTGTCTGCAGATGGGAGATACTGGCTTGACTAAATATCCCTTTTGCTTTCCAAAGAACCAGTGGGTCAAAAGCAAATTGAGTATTTGTTACATTCAATAGAGGGCGCTTGAGCTTCTCATCTCCTTTCCGATAATGCCTTGTGATATGCAGATGCTTAGTAGAGGGCAAAAAGGGAATTCAAACTCTACACACCATTTGGTGCTCTCCTCGCCTCAAGGAGAGATGTTCTCCTTTCTGAGCCACTCATTGCCTCCCACACAGCCAGTCAGTATCACTCTGCTCTGCACTGATGAGGGACAAACATCCCGAAATAGCTGTCTGCAGATGGGAGATACTGGCTTGACTAAATATCCCTTTTGCTTTCCAAAGACCCAGTGGGTTAAAAGCAAATTGAGTATTTGTTACATCCAATAGAGGGCGCTTGAGCTTCTCAGGTTCTTTCCCACAATGCATTGTGATATGCAGATGCTTAGTAGAGGGTAAAAAGGCAATTCAAACTCTACCAATTCATTTGGTGCTCTCCTCGCCTCAAGGAGAGATGTTCCCTTTCTTAGATAAAAGAAGCATTACAGTTCCTCCTCGCGCAGTTGGAGGGGTATTAAGTGCAATGTAGCAGGAAATGTCCCTGCAGATTTGTTATGTTTTGCTTTCCCTCTTCTTGGTGGCTGCAGCCGCTCTCTTTTCACGCTTGCCAAGCAGACAGACTCTTCTTGCTGTGATCCAATCAGTGCATTCCCTGCAGCTGCCCCCTCATCTTGTATCACTAAGGACCTGAAGCTGCATCCCCATCCTCCCCCAACACCCTTGCCATTTATATAGCTACAGACTCGGACTGGTCCACAGGGAACAGGGCAATCCCCCCAGTGGGCTCCTGGGCATTGTGGGCCCCTGGGATGACAGGCTTTGGGAAACTTTTTGGGGAAAAGGGCAGCGATAAAGAGAGGCTGAGTTCAAGATTCATGTAAAGTCATGTAAAGGAGCTGTAGGGTCCATCTCAACTTCACTGGTGGGTCCTAGGAATCAACTCCACTAGTGAGTACTCCGGAATCAACTCCTCCCGTGGGCCTAGGAATTGACTCCACTGAAGGGGAACCAAGAACCAACTCCACTAGTGGATCCGAGGAATCAACTCCACTGGTGGGCCCCAAAAAATCATCTCCACTGGTGGGCCCCAAGAACCAACATTGGGGGGTTCCAGGAATCAAACCCATTGGTGGACCTCAGGCTCAGTTTGAAACTGCACAAGTCGATTGAGTCCAAAGTATAACCCTAGTTTGTGGATCCAGAAGACAAAAACCTCTATGAATTGGACATCAACTTCCTCAATCAAGAGTAGTGTTTCTTAAATGGGACCAGGGTTCACTAAAAATTTGAGTTTCGAATGTTCAGAAACTGTATTTTTTTTCTAGCAATATCCCTAACCCTAAGTTACGGCAAGGCTGCAATGATCTTTTAGGAGTTGATTCTTGGGGCCCACCAGTAGAGTTGATTCTTGGGGCCCACCAGTGAAGTTGATTCTTGGGGACCACCAGTTAAGTTGATTTTTGGGGCAATCAGTGGAGTTGATTCCTGGGCCCCACCAGTGCAGATGATTCTAGGGGGCCACCAGTGGAGATGATTCTTGGGGCCCACCAGTGGAGATGATTCTTGGGGACCACCAGTGGAGATGAATGATTCTTGCGGCCCTCCAGTGGAGATGATTCTTGCGGCCCACCAGTGGAGATGATTCTTGTGGCCCTCCAGTGGAGATGATTCTTGGGGCTCACCAGTGGAGATGATTCTTGGGGCCACCAGTGGAGATGATTCTTGGAGCCCACCAGTGGAGTTGATTCTTGGGGCCCACCAGTGGAGTTGATTCTTGGGGCACACCAGAGGAGATTATTCTTGGGGCCCACCAGTGGAGTTGATTCTTGGGGCCCACCAGTGGAGCTGATTCTTGGGGTCCACCAGTGGAGCTGATTCTTGGGGTCCACCAGTGGAGCTGATTCTTGGGGCCACCAGTGGAGCTGATTCTTGGGGCCACCAGTGGAGTTGATTCTTGGGGCCCACCAGTGGAGATGATTCTTGGGGCCACCAGTGGAGATGATTCTTGGGGCCCACCAGTGGAGCTGATTCTTGGACCCACCAGTGGAGCTGATTCTTGGAGCCCACCAGTGGTACTGATTTTTGGGGCCCACCAGTGGAGTTGATACTTGGGGCCACGAGTTGTACTGATTTTTGGGGCCCACCAGTGGAGCTGATTCTTGGGGCCCATTCTATAGTTAATGTAAAAGAACAGAGAGTGAAATTCCATGAAACATTAGTATTTTATGAAATATATATTAAGACATATTATGCAAATAAGGACAAGGAAAATCTGGGAATGACATAATTTACAATCCATACAATCCTGAGGAAGCAGGTAACGTGAAACGCGTGTCGGGTTGCTGGTGGTCATCATACTTTATAGATATGTGGCAGTCACACTGTCTGTACTGATATACTTCTGAATTGGGACATCACTTAGATCTTCTGTACTTCAGCCACTAAGCTCAGATTTTGACTGATATTATTACATATTGTACGGATTGTAAATGATGCCATTCCCAGCTTTTTCTTGGACATCCTCTTGTGCCCTTATTTGCATCATATGTTGTAATATATATAATAAAATACTAATGTTTTATGGAATTTCGCTCTCATCCTTTGTGTACGTTAATGATTCTGCAGAGTGTTATTCATATTTTCACTTAAAGGGGTTTTGCCAAGAAGTGAGTTCCTCCCCTAACAGGCTGATACTCCCCTCTTGAGCCTTGAAAAAAGTGGCGTCGTGTTTCTGTGTTTAAAAAAATAAGTACCTCCTCTGTGATGTCATTGCACCCCCTCCCATGCAAGTTCCCGAGGCTGATATTCAGTCTCTGTAGTTGAGCAAACATGTTTGGCTAAACCACAGAGGATAACTGTATTGTGCACAAGCTCTACAGGTTTTGTTTTCTCCCTTTTATCTGCTCGGAGTAAAGATAAGCTCCAAGCAGGCAGCGTTCACTGACTACAGGGGGGGAGGGAGCGTCTGCATGTTTACTCAGATGATTACATTAGAACCAGCGGATTCTCTATACAGCAGACACAGCCTCTGACACAGAAACAAAGCTAGTGCAGATGCCCAGTAACACTGCTTTTTTTCTCCCCATCCCTTCAAAGCACATTCATGTGTCCTGCCATCAGATAAGAAATGCAAACAACACAAGTGCCAGGCAGAAGCTTGCCAGATCAGCTCCTGGTCGTAGCTAATGTAAACAGTCAGGAAACTAAGGGCATGTAATTAATGCTGTAGCTCTCACAGGCTTCACTTTTTTTAATCACATATATTTAGAAAACTATTTAAATACCCATTTTGGAGGATCCCACATCAACATTAGATCATGGCAAAACCCCTTTAAGGTTACTTACTTCAGCCCGGCCTTTATGGTAATATAGACTTTTTTTGTTTTTGATAATTTAGTTACTGTACAAGACTGCATATACTACACATGACTCTTGCACTTTGCCTCTTCTGCCTCTTCTTCACTTCCTTTCGTCCTTAAACGGGCCCACCTTTCCCATTGGCCCACCGGGGGTTTCCCCTACTCCCCTATGGGCCAGTCTGAGTCTGTCTGAATCAATGTCCCATCTTCAGAATCTAGTCTGGAAACGCCCATTTTCGGCAGAGTTTGCATAAATTAACTTTTAATATCCAGGCCTAAAAAGGAAGCAGTTGACAAAATGTTACTATCAATGATTGTGTTATATAGCAATAGACAAATAAATCTTATCTCACAGTGACAGTGAGGATGAAACATCGCCAACGGAGTTGTAAACTGTAAGTCGTCCAATATAGCCGGCATTTTATCATAGATCTAGAGAATAAATTCTAATAAATATTGTTAAAAACTCACATAACCAGATGACATTAAAGGGGTTTTGCCATGATCTGATGTTGACGTGGGATCCTCCAAAATGGGTATTTAACCACTTTTCTAAATATATGTCATCAAAAAAGTGAAGCCTGTGAGATCTACAGCCTGTACTAAGATGCCCTTAGTTTCCTGACAGTTTACATTAGATATGACCAGGCGCTAACAGGAGCTGATCTGGCCATGCTTGCATTGTTTGCACTTCTTATCTGATGGCAGGCAACATGAACAAGCTTTGAAGGGACTGGGGAGAAAAGATCCTGTGTCTTTTGTATAGAGAATCCACTGGTTGTAATGTAATTATCTGAGTAAACATGCGGACGCTTCCTGGCTCCCTGCTCAGCCCTCCTCCCGCCCTGCATCGGTTTGTGAACAAATGAAAGAAATGGCTGCCTGCTCAGAGCTTATCTTCTCTCCTGTGCACAATACAGTTATCCCCTGTGGATTAGCCAAACAATGTTTACTCAACTACAGAGTATCAGGAATGTGCATGGGAGGGGGTGCAATGACATCACAGAGGAGGTACTTTTTTTTTTTTAAACACAGAAACACAACGCCCCTTTTTTCAAGCCTCAAGAGGGGAGTATCAGCCTGTTAGGTAAGGCACTTACTTCTTGGCAAAACCCCTTTAAGTCCTCAAAAAGGTGCAAACATTTGAATCCACATGACAGCTGTCAATGGTCCCGTTTTTCCTTTTAATACAGATGTGCTGGCAAAAAGAGGCCGGGAGTCTATAAATAAACATAAAAGTTAAATAATGATAAATTACAAAGAAATTCCCTATAGAAAGAGCTTCTTATGCCCGATCTAGCTGGTGGGGTAATCGCTCTGGAAAGGGCGGCCTCACCATACAGAGACTAACCCTGATAGACCCCTACTTCTATAAAATAAATACATTAGGTAAAAAGAAACACAAAATTCCATAGAATTCCATCTTGGAATGTAACCCCGGGACGAGGTTAAGTTAGTAGCAATTCCCATTTTAGAGAAGATATCCTGTATTCCGGATCAGAAGAGCTTGCAATCAGATCCTATTGCCTGGGCCTCGGATATGATAGAGGGATTGTGGCCGGTGTCACGGTTCAGCTTTCCCTGCAGATTGACGTTGAGGACACGTGTCTTGTTGAGACTTTCGTATATAAAGCGCCTTCCCAGACGGCAGATGTTCTGGGCTCGGCGGCAGCGCATTTACTGTGAAATGTCAGACAGGATCTTTGTTTTTGCAGGACTTCGAGCTCACACTGAGGTTATGCTACATTTTACACCACAAGCACAATGAAAGCCCCCCTACCCTCAAGACACCCATGTAGCGAAATAACAAAGTGTTACCCAAGCACTCGCTGTTTGTGTCATTACATTTCTTCAGATTCAATAGAAACACGGTATCAAGCGCCGAGGAGCAGAATTAAGAGGCCGGAGCTGCAGCACGTGCCTACCAGCATTTGTCAGTGATGTCTAGACCATACAGTGACCATATAGTAGTAGACACCAGTGTACACAGGTTCTGCAGACTGTATATTACCCCCATACAGTGACCATATAGTGGTAGACATCAGTGCACACAGGCTCTGCAGACTGTATATTACCGCCATACAGTGATCATATAGTGGTAGACACCAGTGTACATAGGTTCTGCAGACTGTATATTACCTACATACTAAATGACCTTAGTGGTT